>JBAMYA010024211.1:0-16472 GCA_037176975.1 Arrhamphus sclerolepis | reverse complement strand
TCTACATGAGGCAGCTCTGGGGAGGTTTACAGACAAAACAAACAGTTTGTAACAGGGTTTGCTTTGGTTCTTCTGCACTGTTCTTTTTTTTTTTTTTTAAGTCAGATAAATGAGCTATCTATGTCAGGGAAAGACCAGGGAAAGAATTTAGTCAGTTTTTCTTTTTCCAAGAAATCATTCATGTTTCTGACGAAATAAATAAAACGTAACCCTGTGTTTATTTGCAGGTGAAATGAGGGAAAGATGGTGAAATTTAAGAGCAGAATGGAATCATATGTTTCACAACAATCAGTGGAACCCAAACTCAACTTTACTTTAAACCCAGTGGCTTAATTGGAGAGGGACCTGAGGGGATCTGTGCTTGAAGAAACATTTTCATAAACCCCATTTTATTTCATTTCATTAACCTTTACTTAACCTGGGAAAGAAACTCTTAAGATCTTTATAGCCCAAGATGGGCAACAGTTCAGAGTTACAATCATGTATAATAATGGTTAAAAACATTAAATATGTACATGAACACCATTTAGACCTGGCATTAAAATGTGTCCCAGGAATTCAGTGGCGAGTCCGACGAAAATGCAAACCTCCAACACATCAGATCAGATCACTCATGGGGGCTTTTGAAGGCGGTCTGGGGCAGTTTCAGGGACCACTTCATAAATTAATGTCATCAACTAATTTGATAACTCTTGATTTTTGCACTCGAATGACCGTCGTAATTTTTTTTTTCATTCCGTTTCAAAAAGTGTAGCAGATCTTCTGTATATCATTTGTTCTTTTAACTGCAATGTGTCCAAGTCAAGTCCATATTATTTGCAGCAGCTGCCTTTTGTGGTTAGAAATAACACATTTGCTGTTTTCAAACAGAAATTACATGTTTGTCTTTTGGTTTTTTGTGTGTATTTTTGCAGTATGGAGTGAGGGCAATTAATTGAAAATTAATCAAAACTGACATTAGGAACCTTTAATTGACTAGATCTATTAATTATTTCAGTTATTAAATAAATGAACATAAACGATTAATCTATGTATTCATTTTAAGACCTCAAAGATGTGTAATCTTTGAAAATCATCCTAGTGATAATAATTGAGGATATTTGCTTGTCAGTGATTGATGAGGGCAATAAATAAAACTAAAATATGGCTCAGTCGTAATGGAATCTTTATCGATCATATCATATATTGATTCTTTTGATTAATTGTTGCAGCCCTAGTTTCCTGTATTGCTAAATTTACTAATTGGCTGATAAAGGGAGGGTAATAATCGGAGCATGTGAACGGAGCTGAGTGCTCCCCGCTCACGTAGGTGTTCGTTCATCCGCTCCACCGCTCAAAGTCGCATCAGAACGGTCAACTAAAATTTCTCCGGTGAAATCGCTGCGTGTGTAGCGGGGTTGTTGCAAGACTGGTGCGGAAAGAAATCCGCTTCATTTCTACTCTGTGGGGCCGCGATTGTGGTGTGGTTGTTGGACCAGATCATCTAGTTATCATCTAGTTTTTTTTGACAGGCTTTTGGAAATATTTCAAGAACTCCATCTCTCCTCCACAATGAACTATATGAGGCTAATAGTTTTGTTAATTGTTGAAGGCACAGGTGAGTTCTGGGTGGATTTGTGCATGCTGAAGACTCGTGGTGTGAGCGGTGTAGGAGTGAACTGGAGCGGCACAGAGCGATCGCTCCGGCCTTTGGATAAAAACTCGCTACTCGCTCCAACTATATTTTGAACGCTCCGCTCTCCGCTCCACTCATATGCTCTGGTAATCATTCTGAAACTTGTTTGGTTTCCTTCATAGCAGGGGTGTCAAACTCCATTTCTTCCTGGGCCACATCATCACCATGGTTACCGTTACAGAGGCAGTTATTCTTTATTTTCTCAGCCAGCAATGTTGTCAGATTTCCTGCTAGTTCCTGGACTCTGTCAGTTTAGAAAGAAGAAAAAAAAGTCATAAAATCTCGAAATATCACAGCTTTCAACTTTTTTGAGGCTTTGTACTAAAATCACAAATTTATCTTGTACATCCACAAATAAAAAAATTTTAAAAAAACTTTTTCCACAAAAAAAAGCTAATTTTGTTGTAAAGGGGCATATTTTACAATATCACATTTATTTTGATTACAAGTCCACAAAAATCCCAAAAAATCAAGCACTTTTTTAATTGTAAAGTCACAATAAATGTTTCCTTTCTGTAAAAAAAAAAAAAAATGATGTAAAATTTCAAATTTTGCAAGATTGAGACAATTTTTTTCAACAACCAAGACTTTTATTGTACAGTCACAAAGTGGCTTTTGTACTAAAATCACAATTTTCAAATGTGTAAAATTTGCCATAAAATGGCATCTTTTGCAAACTACCATCTTTTGTGAAATGAACCCAAGTTTTACAAAAATCACAACCTTTGAGGCTTTTGCTTTAAAAAAAAACTTTTTTTTTTCTTGTAAATCACAACTTAAAAAAAATATTGACAAATTTTGCAAGATCAAGATTTTTTTATCGGACAATCACAATTATCACACAATTATTACTTTTTAACTTGAAATCAAAAATTTTGTTGAAAAACATCAACTCTGCAACACTTTGACATAACCCTAAACCACAAAACAGTCATAAAAATGCATATTTCTCGTCATTTCAAATTTTTGTTTGTCAGAAAATAACTTTATTGTTCAATCTTTTACAAACATTTGTTAAATTGTGACTTCTTGACATCAACCAGCTGCTCGGTTATTCCACATCTTGATGTCAGTACTGAACCAAACAGGCCGTTATAAAGAAATCTTGAGTTTGACACCTGTGCTTTAAAGTACATGTGCATGTGCTTTTCTTTATTAATCTGAGGTGAACGACAACAACGCTACTGTGGAACCAGAGCTCACTAGGTTCAGTGACGGGCCTCTTATGCAACATTTACAGGTGCATACTTCCAGGAAACATGAGGCGTGTTTTGAATTGAGTAAATTCTCTTACTTTCGTCTTCTCACCAATTACAGATGTAGATCTGACAGGTTGGTGAGCCCTGGTAAATCTCTCTCTCCCAGGACACGCTCTGTTGCTCCAGTATTGTGGAATTTGCACCCAGACAACCACACTGCTGGGCACTCCAACTGGGTCACATTGTTGTCGATGCCCTGCTTCTCCATGCAACAATAAGTTCTCTCTGCCTCGGTTCTGTAAGCCCAGTGTTGAGAGGCTGAAGTTGGCGGCTCGAACAAAGGGACATTTCTCTAATGCGCCACCTCCCCCTCCCTGCTCCACTGTCGCCCATTCAATTTGTTGTCTCTGCAAGTGCATTCAAAACAGAGCCTGTCTCATTCTCTTTCTTTTATTGCCTGTTTTTTTGGGAGAGCTTTTTTTTCTCTTAAGTAATCCAAATGACTGTGTCAGCTCGCATTGCTTTCACATTGATTTGGTTATCCATCAGAGCTCAAATGGATTTGTGTCTTAGCATCTTTTGTTGTGATTTGAATGTGTTGTCTGGATTAAGACGGGCTGACAAGAAAGTCCTTTGCAACTGAGTCAGAGAGATAAAAGTAAAGGTTTGTTTCTGATGCCTTTGTTAGAATTGCAGGTTGATAATGCTCTGTGGCAAAAAGGTATTTAATGCCGGTGCCAACATTTTGAAGGTGTACCCACCTGCCCAGTTCTAGTACCAGTCTGTAGAACTGGAAACTATGGCGTCAGTTCAGAGAATGAAAACCCAGAATCTCAAACCAGGAAATTACAATCTGAAACCAAGACCTCAATCTTTCTCAGTTGTGCTTTTTCTTTTTGCGATTGCAATTATGAAATGAGTGTCCAATCAGCGCCATGTCAATCAACAGCAGAAGAGGTGGGGCATAGACAAGATCTCGTAACTCATTGGCCCCCGTCCATGAGAAAACTGAAAAATACACATTGTGTTTAGAATATATGTGTAAAAATGTTGTCATCGCTGTTGTAGTAACTTTCTGTGTTAATTATTTTTTATTCAAGTTTCAAATGTTATCAGGATCATTTACAGACATTTTTGGAGCTCAAGCCAACAGGAAAGGGTACACTTAGGGAATAGACTTTTACTTTTTAATCACAACTTTTTTGAAAGGAAGTAAAAGTTTATGGTAAGATTGAGAATTTAGCAATGTTTTTTGGCTTGCCACTTTCAACCAGATGAGCTGAGCATAATTAATATTCACTCCCCTTCTCCTCCCCAGGGAGCTGATAAACACCAGAGAGGACCGGATGGCATGTCTCTCCTCGAAGCCGCCGAGAGTGAGGCTATAAAAGCTCTGCTCAAGTGAGACTCTAACGGTGTGAGAGGTGGCTGGACAGGTAGGTGGACTGACATGAAGACGGATACGGCAGCCCTCTGACAGAACATGTAGCCATTTAACCAACGTTTGTGTTCTGTCTCCTGTAGGGATCAAACTCTGGGGGACTGCTGTTGAACCTGGATCTTCAAATACTGTTCAGACTAAAAGAAATCGGACTCTACAACATAAATGCAAGTTTAGCCCTTAAATACACTTCTTATTTCCACTTGTCTCTCAAAAACTGTTAAAAAACAAACAAACAAGCAAAACAAAAAAAAAAATCAGATGGTATTGGATCAATAGTGTGTTCATATTTTTACAACTTCAGTAAGTATTGTCAGGCCAGGGCTTCTTCTCTCCAACAGTAATTGCACTGTGCTATTCTAGATAGTTTGATACGAAAGGTTGTAAAGTTTCATTATCTGAACCTTTTATGGTGTGTGGCCTCTTTTTCTGATTTCTTTCTTCTTCTTTTTTTTTTTGATAGACCAAACTGTTCCCTCAAATACCATCATGAAACTTTAAAAATGCTGAGTTTGATAAAGAAATCCGATTCTAATTTTTTTTTTTCCTCTTGGCCCTGTATCACTAGCATATCAAATGATGTTTTGTTTTTGTTTTTTTTGGCAAATTTTACATTATTAATGCATTTAAGGTGTTCTGTATGCTTTGATCAATCACCATGCTGGCTAACTAGAAAGACTTGAATGTTACAGTTTTAAAAACCTGTTAACGGAAACCCTTCTAAGCATCGCTAACAGCACATTAATAGGATTAGGAGTTTTAGACATTTGTTAATTTCCTCACACCAGGAGTGAGTGTCGAGAGCAAAAACAAAAATCCCTTTTTCTGTCGCAGCGTCTTTCTGTAATTTGACAGTGACGGGCTAAAAGGCGCTTTGAATGATGGGTAAACAAGGGGAGGAGTTGAAACTTGATCTTTGTGGGGAGGTGGGAGGGATTTAAGTTGGACGCCCTTCCTCTGTTGCTGCATGTCTGCTTTTATGGTATGAAATGGTCACTGTTTTCTCTTGGTTGCTTTCCAAACAATTACTACTATGTAATGAAAAAAATAAAAAATGAAACGCTCTCGCTGACTTTGTTGTGACAAAAGTCTGTAAAAACAAATTAAAAAAATCGATTAAAAATATAATTTGTCATTGTCCTTAAATGGTATAGAAATGAAACTTTTATTTTTTTCTTTTGCTGTGATTAGTCGGTGCTCTGCAGTTACCTCAACTACAAGGCATTAGTGGCTATTTTTACGCTTTTATGCTGATTTCACATAAAATGGGATTTGCTTGGCTGCCTGCTCAGAATTCAAGAAGGATGTTCTTTTACAGCAACATCAACTGATACACCTGTCATCAACAGAACAAACGTGATCAAGTGCATCAGAAGTGACACATTGGCACTGGATTATTTTTGGTTTAATTTCCTAAATTGGGATAATCTTTCAAATGGTCCACTGCAGGTAGAGTGTGAAGAGTTCGAGTTGGGATTATTTTAGCAACTCAGTAAAGGTATTTGCACATTAAAGGCAAAGTGATTAAACAAAACAAAGATGTGGCCGTGCAACCCTGTTTTCGTAATCAAATGCTAATTTGCAAATTAAATATTAGGATTCTCCAAAAAAACAAGTAAAAAACTTGTTAAAGATTCTTTAAAAAAAAAAAACAATTAAAAAAAAATATCCATCATTGATATGAAAGCCTGGGAAAGCTCAGTTCTTTTCGGTTTTCTCCCGATCAAAAAATGACCGACCAATCAATGAACAGAAGGGCGTGGCCAAGCACTGCAGCCTCAGTTGAAAATTGTAGTTCAGTCGAGTCCTATGAAAAATACAATGGTGGCAGACGCGTATACGGGAGGATATTTGCTTTGTCTTGAAGAAGATTGTAGGTATCAGCAACTTAGATGAGTGATTCGTTAATTGTTGGAAATGATGTAGTGGCCCTGAATTGCATATACTATGGTATGGAGGATTGTGTTTTTTTTTTAATTGTTTTTTTTTTCTGTTTTTTTTTTTTTTATTGTGACAAAAAAAATATATATATGATTTTTATAAAAAGCCTTAATTTTATAATGAAAGTTGCACATTTAGTCAAATTTGTTATGACTGGGTTTAAGATGAAATCGAGTTCAACTCCCCTGCCTTAGGATGGAAACAATCTGAACCAAAAACACAAAAGTGGGATTTGGTTCTCACTTATAACTGCGTTTAGACAAGCGTTTTGGGAGGAAAATCTGCGTGCAGATGGACACGCAAAAAGTGTGTGAAATTTCCTATTGATGCAGTATGCTCACTAGGTGGCAACACCAGCAGCCAAGCGCCTGTGTAGAACCCTTCTGCTTCTCTTCTTCCTGTTCACTCCTAGCACAAAATACAACAACAAAGAAAAATGTAAACTGACAATTTTGTCTGGACAGATGAGGAGGTAGAACTGTTGCTACACATAACGCTAGAGTACAAAGGCGCAAGAAAACGTGGACTGAGAATCATGCCAGTCTAAAAATACAGACATATGTGAGATATGAGTGGAGTGTTTTTAAGATTTCCACTCTGGAACGTAGTTTCACTTTTTTACATTTTCAATCCGCAAAAATACTGTTCCTGTCTAAACAATATGGACATCTTATAAAATATTTTCTATTTTTCACCCTGAGCGTTATCGTGCAGACAACAATTTAGACACTGAAAATTATACATCATTCAATTCAGTTCATTCAATTCACAGACGTATCTCTATAATTGAGCTCAATAGAAAGGAAACATTAGGATCTCAGAGTTTCAAACTGGTGTGGTTTTGCATGCTGCCTGTCAACCTGACGCGAGTTAATGAATAATCTGCTGTCCGTGGGGAGGAAGGAAATGGGAGAAATCAATGGCAGTGTGTAACTGAGCCTCAGAATGTTGCATCAGGTCTGTAAAGTGAGCACATCCAGAGGGAGGCTGCAGGCCGGGACACAAGACAAATCTGTGAAGTATTCAATGGAAGCTGAAGTGTTTGTTAATGAGAAGGACTGTTTGCTCACCAAACAAGGAACAAAGACAAACTGGTTACTGCAGCGTGGGCGTACATCAGCACAAAATGATTTGGCCAAGTTTGACAGTTTTATATCCCTTCTTCCATACCATCTTATTCCTGTGCATTTAAACTGCATTCAAGTGATTATCTAGGGGAAATGAAGATCCGCGTAAGCTTGACAGTGTCATTTTTGTTTAATGAAAAAAAAAAGCCCTTTTTTTTCACTTTTGTCTTTGTAAACCTGCAAAATAACCTTGAGAGAAGCTCTCATGGTTATGTAGAATGAAGCAGAAGATAAATGATAAAAAAGAAGAAACCAGCAACACATTTTCATTTATTCATTGAACACTTTTGCCAAGCGAAGGATCCGCGGATGATTCCCCGGCTTCCAGGACAGAGCTAATCCTGTTTAGGACCATTAGTCGAGCATTTGTATTTAGAAGAGCCGCAATTGCTTTTCATCAGATTGTTCCAAAGAGTAATAAAAAACACAAGCTTAGCATTAATTCAGATTAAAAATAACACTTTCTAGAAAAGAGTAAAAAAAAAAAAATGTTTGTCACGTCTGGTCACATCGACATAGGAATGAGACTTAATTGATATCAGAATGTCTTTACAGTAATTACCAGATGCGATAATTAGCACATGTGAACCCACAATCATGCATCCACACACACACACACACCAACTGTATGATGAGGGAGCTCAAAGTGGTGCTTAATGAAGTGGCAAATCCAAATCGTTAACGTAATTAATGCAGACCCCTGACTGACTTGTGGGTATCTCTTGCAGTCTGTTTTTGGAATCTATTGTTTGTGCCCTTACCTCATGTGCTGGTCCATCTTGTGACTCATTTTCGACAAATCGAGCTGTAGTTCAACATTCATGTGACCAGAAGGTAGAAAAAACAAAACATGAAATGAACTGTGAATTTAAGAGACATCTTACTGTAATTGTGAGAAAATGGCCAAGGGCCTGTGACAAAAATGGAAATCACACATTAGAAGAGAAATAAAATTTGTGACAAACTGAAATTGTTGGCCAGAGACAGCTTGCAAAGACAATCATGTACTTAGAAATTTTCTGAAGAATCATTTAATTCGGTATTAATTTCAAAAACCTGAAGAACTGAGGTGAAGAGGGCAGAAGATGATGTTGCTGGTTCCACCATATTTAATGTACAAGAGATCAAATATTCTCCACAAACTTCACGTGTCTTGAACATGCTTTGAGCTGTCTTTAGATTAACTAAAGTAATTTGTAAAAGCCAGTACAGGAATTACCTTCACAGTAAAAATAACAACAACAACAAAACAAGATTGGAAAAGGCCCTTTAACTGTAATACAGTGGGCAGAAATGGTTCTTTTTGTCATGATAAATTATGATCTTAGACCTGACTGGAAGTTCAAGAAATCAGGTAATTACTTTTTCTCCTCCTTATGACGTGGTCATATTCTAAAAATAGTGTACTTTCACAGGAGCAAGGCCTTCCACAGTTATTTTATTTTTTCCATCCAGGTGGATCTGCTACAACTTCTTGGAAGTTTAACCACATAGCCTATGCATCATATGGTTTAAGCTACAAGTACAGTAAAGTACAGTATTCTTTCACAAAAAAAGAAAGAAAAAACTGTGCACACAGGTAAGTGTTATTCAATGAAGTGCTGCTGTGACTGGTTTTAAATGTGGGTTTTGGAGAGGCAGCTGTTCTCTTACTAAAACTAGCTACATCAAAAAGAAAAAAAGTTTTACCTGGATTTATTTCCAGATCTTTCTGTCCTACTTTCCTTGGCAAATTCAGGTTCATGGGCAGGACTGAGTTTCCAAGACCTGACAGTAAATGTGCTTTCAGGAAACAGAGAAAAGTGTGGAGGAAGCTTAATGCAATGGATCAATGGGAACCTCTATAACGGGTGCAGTAACTGGTACTTAATGGTTTTAACTCTTAATAGCATGAATTGGAACATGGCACGGGAATGAACATTATGCAGTACAGGACAAGTACTCAACGATGCCCAACAGTTTGGGGACAAATTTGTCTAGTCCAGAGCAGGAAGCAGGAGCGGCCTGCTGCCTTGACTCTTGGATTCACCCCAAACCCTTGGAGCCAACGCTGAGGTAAAGATTCACCTCCTGGTTTATGGATGCATAATGTAGCTATGAAGAGCCTGATTCTTCAAAACCAGGCTATAAATGTTTATTTCTGCAGCAAAGATGGACATTTTAAAATGGAGGTCAATGGAGACAGCTTCTAGTGGTCATGCAATGAACTGCAATTTTTCCAGCTTTTACACTACATAAAGCCACTAATTTATGCATAGTTGAGGGTGTGGTCTTGTGGACAGCTGAGTTAGCCAGTGCTTAGCTGTACTCACTTTAGCTACTTAGCACTGTCTGACTTTTGAGCTCTGATGAAGCACCTACCAGAGCTTAGGCATGTTTATTGGAAGGATAATATGGCTTGTTATACTGTTGACTGCACAAAGAGGCCGCTATTTTCTAACTTCAGTCAAGCAACTTTCACCCTAAGGTGACCATGTTCCAGCCATTTTCAACTTGCACAATAAAAGGATAAAGCACTCTTCAGTAAATCAATGGCTGACCATGGCAGCACAGTAACACAACAAACTAAAAGAATCAACGCCAAGATTGACTCATTTTTGAAACCAGCCTCTAGTGGCCATTCAGCAAAATGCAGTTTTTCTGACCTGTATGGAAGTGCATTTTAGTCAAAAAGGGAGGTTTTATTTACCCCACCCTCACCTTTGTCAATTTTTATTTATCAAATAAAACTTTTGTTTTTATTTAAATTTTTGAAAATCGAATGACCAAAAGATGCATGAACCTCAAAGGTCACTAAACCAAGTAACCAAATAAATATTAAGATCAAATTTAGTCTTGTTGCCCATTTTACCATTTTACATTTTTGATTTGAGTCAAAAATTGTAAGTATGAAAAATAAAGCCTTTTCTGTTTTTTTGTTGTTTTTTTTTAAATCTGGTTATATAGTTATTTGTTTTAGAATGAGTCACTTTTTTTTTTTTTTGAATCTCAGTTGAATACAAATGGTGTACAATGGTGTGCAACAATTTTGCCACTTCCAAAGTGTCACAACATCCCCCTTTCCACCTCCAGACCAAGTTCTGATCTTCGCCCGAGGAAAACGCTTTATTTCAAGAGTATGAAAGTGCCACTAGTTGGAATCAAAGCACAGCTTTTTTTTTGCTTTTAACTGTTAAATTCAGGCTTTCCACATGTGAACTTACCCACACTTGAACACAGTTTACACGTGTGAACTCTCCCATTTTGACTAAAATGTACTTCTATACCCCTGGACTTGTTGCCCCTTGGTGCACACGCTGACTTCCAATGCATGAGTTGCACTTTTGGCTGCAAGAGAGTCTACTGTCCACGACCTCTTGACAGAAATACATATTTGCCAACCACAATGTTGCACATAGAGAAACTAAAAGCAATGTGTTGTGAGCAGAAAAGAAACAAGATTCAACCATTTTTATTCTGTGCAAGACAGCTGGCAGACGGATGACCTCCAAGAATATGTTGGAAATAAAGAAAACTAGCCCAATTATTTCAGGAAAAAAGTTACTGTCAACAAAAACAGTGGTCCAACATAATCTGAAGGGTACACAGTGACACCATTCTTTCACACATTTGGCCCATTATGTGGGCCAAATGAGGGCGATGGTGTGTTCTGTAGCACACCATAGCCCTCAGAGTAATGAGAATAGGTGCGGGTGTGTCAATACCATGGTATCGCTACTTAGATACCTGATATACTACTCTGTCCTTCGTTCCAACTCTCCTAATTCTCCTAATTTCCTTCTTTACCCGGCTGGCCTTCAGCGGGAAGGTCCCCCTAAGAGCCAGGTTCTGCTCAAGGTTTCTTACAATAGGGAGTTTTTTTTTCTTGCCTCTGATGTCGTTGCCATGTGCTCGGGGGTCATACTCTTGGTTTCCAAAGCACCTAGAGATAATTTGTCGTAAATGTGCTTGTATAAATAAATTGAAGTCAATATCTAATAAATATCACGATACCACTGTGCTATTACAAAACGTGCATTTTTTTTTTTTTCACTTCTGAGAGTTTTTGGCTTTAAATTTAATGAAAACCAGCCAAGACAATGCAGCCAATATGGTCTCAGCTATGAGGAAACGCCACTGGAAACCAGTGACATCGGGTGAAGATCATGGTTACA
The DNA here is from genome assembly GCA_037176975.1 of Arrhamphus sclerolepis. NCBI lineage: Eukaryota > Metazoa > Chordata > Actinopteri > Beloniformes > Hemiramphidae > Arrhamphus > Arrhamphus sclerolepis. Next base: position 4,935 of record JBAMYA010024211.1, on the reverse strand, counting down.
ATGTAAATACTCATTATAGTAAAGAAATAAAGAAAACCATTAAATGAGAAGGTGTGTCCAAACCTTTGACTGGTAGTGTATATGAATCCAACAGAGTAGATTATTCGCTATTTGATCAGCAGCAGTTAACAGGTTATGTTTCATATCTCATATCAGCAATCTTTACACATACAAACTGTAGCCCATGTGACGCACATTTCATTAAAAAAAAAAAGAAAACAACGTTATGTTCTTACTCTTAATTATAAATGAAGTCCATGCATTATTTTTTGTAAAAGTATTTCTCCATCTCATTGATCATTGAAACTTGCTCTGCAGCTGCCAAGTAGAATTTCTGGGCTCATTACTGCCCCCTACCATGAGGCAGGAGAACTGCAGCATCTCTGAGTGCCTCTGCACTGCCGTTTTAAGATTGCTGAGGACATGAAACAGGTTACACACATATACACATCAGCTAAACTATGGAAAATTGGGAGCATATATTAAAGGTGTAGGAAATATTAGATTGGCAACATACAGTAACATGTTCTCATTACATGGCAGAGCACAGTTGGTGAGGGATCCAAGGTGAGGCTCAGCTTGCTGCTGCCTCAGCATTTATCTCTTCCCCATATTTGAATGGGAAATGTGAAAATTAAGTAGTGAGGCAGTGTTTCCATTGTTCAGTAAATTGACCAAAAATATTTTGGAACAGTTGCAACCTCAATCCCAGCTGAGAGACTGTTTTCCAAAGCAGGATAGACAATTAGTCTATATCACCTTAAATCTAGGAATGTGAACATGTTGCTCTTCCTGAACACCAGTCTACCTGCTATGTGATCTTAATTAGATGCGAACTCCATGTGAATACGCTGCTGTACATCATCTTGGATCTATGGAAGGAAAAGGCAAATGAGCCAAACAAATTAGCTGGTACTACTGGCGACCTGTCCAGGGTGTACCCCTGCCTTTCCCCTGTAGAGAGCTGGGACAGGCTCCAGGAGATCCCTGTGACCCTGCACAGGAATAAACGGGTGTAGATAATGGATGGATGGAAGTTAGCTGGTATGACTCAGAAACACTGGTGTCTGCTTCGTGACAGGAGGTGAGGTTTGTCATTCACAGAAAGGATAGTAAGAAGTGAGAATAAGGTCAATGTCCAAATTCTGTGTCATGGTGTTTCTCTGGTTTAATGCAGGTTGTGTTTTAAAAAAATTATATTAGTATCGCCCAACCCTGAATGAGAGTAAGCTTGCCTCTGGTAGCAATCAGAAAGAAGTTTAAGTGAGGAAAAAGTTAATGGAGCTGTTGATTTTTTTTGCTGCTTGTGTGGTTGCCCATTTACGTATTTAATGTATTTAAATCTGTGTCCGGTGTCATATTAACATTTATTCTATGTTATCTTCACTTTAGTTGCATGACACAATGTGTCCCTGGCATTGTCATCCCTTTTTCAAATCAGCTGAATCACTGACAGAATAATTTTCTCAGATAATAAGTTGTCATTGCATGAGTCATGCAAATGTGTGCACAGAGATCTAAAACTGTATGCATGGGCTGTCTTCATGATTGAAACGGTGGATGGGAAAGGAACTTGTCTTCAAATTAAGAATAACCCTGCATTTTGAATTTTCCTTGCCAGTCAGCTGTAAAATAAAAAATAAAAAAAGTGATGCATGCCTCCGCATCAACATAACCTTTTCCACATTCCTGTCACTCAGGCAAAAGTTGGAGAAAGATGGAGCATAATGAGCCGGAGATTTGCATTTTTATCAGTGTGTTCGGAGTCCACTGCGTTGATGTAAGGCAACAGCAAACATTTAAAAGCAGGCAGTCAAGCTCCGACACGCTTGCATACACATGCATGAGAATAAGTCTGTTTCTGGCTATTTACTTAGCAGTCTTTCTTTGTTTGGACTCTGAGCCAGTGTGCGATGAGGCTGATCCAAAACCCAGCAGATGCCTCCGTGCAAATGTTCATGGCCAAAAAAAAAAAGGCCCTCAGAGTGAAACTGGTTAACCCACGTTGCTATTAGGAACATTTTAATTGGAAATGAAAGCGGATTAATTATTTCTCTCATGACGACAGAGCACCTCAGATGCGACGAGGCTGGCCTCCGTGCTGCTGCTGATCACAGGCAGCCTGGAGAGTCTGTCTGCAAACTCCTGCTATGCACGGTGACATTCTGCTTCAGTGAACCTAAAATAAAACACTCCTCCCTTTCAAACTTTTCTGTAATGCAGACTTTGCTTCCCACTGGTCACAACATATCATTGTAATGGAGAGTGATGGGTTTGTAATCTGCTGGGTTTTTTGTGTGTGGGCAGGTTGAGACGAAGAAAATCATTGGAATACGATTAGAAATCAAGGACGATATTGTGTATTTATGCTGCTTCTTAATTCTGTTTGAAAATTCAGTTCACAGTTGCAGGTAATCATGACTCCGGTGAACCTTTTCTCCAGGCCATATCATGATTTTCCGTGTTTTTATGATGAAATATCATCTTAAAAATGACACAAGGCTACACACAAGGCGTGGGTTGCAGGATTCCTGCGTTCAAAATACTCAGTTTTCAGGAAGCTGAGAGATGATTGTTTTTCTAACACTGGCTCTCTGTGAGATCGCAGAGAGCAGACTTTCCTTAAATGCTCTTATTTTAAAGGCATTTTAAAAAGGCCTAATATGATTCTGGGTTTGTGGAAGAAGCTCAATGTCACTGTTCAAAAACAAGAAGCTGGTGAATCTGAACTGCAGTGACCTGTGTTGCTTTAAGAAACAGCATAGACCTAATTCCACTGTAGCTCTTCATTGTCTATAATAAAGCAAATATCTCTACAGGGACACTTTAATCATCTACAGTCGATCATCACATTAAACACAATGCATGTTCAGGTTGGGGATGTCTGGACCTGTTTTAAATTTGTTTCCTCTTCTCTCGCTGGTCAGAGTTTCAGTGTTTCTCCACGTTACGTCAGAGCTGATCTACTATGGAGTACCTCAGGGTGCAGTCCTGGGACCAATCCTGTTCTTGTTGAAGATAATTCAGCAGTTTAGCGGTGCCTCCTGCCATCTCTTTCCTGATAATACTCAGCTGTATTGCTCCTTTAGGATCTCTGAGGCTCAGAAATTGATCAGCTGCCTGTCAAGAATCAAACAAGTGAGAACTACCTACAGCCAATGCTATTCCAGGGATTAAAGAACGCTTCTGTGACTCTGTAAAACCAAACCTTAGATATAATTTTTGATGAAATGATGTCCTTGAACCAGTGCTAATAAAGTGCTACACAGATAAATGTTACTGTCTAACTTTTTCTTGTTGTTATTTTGCTTCTATGGTCTTGTCTCAGTTTTAGCCAGTCCAGGTCCAAGAAACATGAGCAGCCAGTTACCAAACAGGAGGCAGCTGGTGAGCTGGCGCTGGTTTGTGCGTTTCTGCTTTCTCGTTCCCAGAAATGAATCGATGCAACCATGGAAAGTACACTTTTTTTGTTTTTTTACTGAACTTCCCAGGCCAACTCACTATATTGTACTTTTCTCAGTGAATGAGAGCTGCTCTGCTGCCTTCTGTGCTGTGAAATCTCTGAAAGATCTTCTTCTCTTTGGATGAATTTATTTTCTCAAGGCAGTGTTTGTCTTGCTGTGGCACAGTGATGAAGAGAACTGAGTGACTAATAGTGCAGGGAGCACTGGAGGCTGAGACAGTCTATAACGGCAGGGCTAATGTCACCACTTGTGTTGCTCCCTTTGACGAATGCCCTCTTCCAGCTCCCTCCTCTCACCACCTGACGTCGGAGTGTCTCACTAGGGGCCATGGAGGTCTCTCTCCTCAGTGTCTAATGAACACATGCACAGTCCTCTTCTATTATAATGGGACATTCTGATGTGGCCTCGCAGCGTGAAAAGGACAGAGGAAACTGTGAGACAACACAGAGGAAACTTGCAAATAGAGACGGAGCACTTTTAAAGACATGCAGCAGCACGACAGAGAGAACTTTGAGGAGCGTAATCATCAGGGACCACTGTGGCCTCAGTGGCAGCGCGCTGCCTCATTAAGAGCAGCGTAGTAAGCACATTAACGTCCTTCAGAAACATTGTCTTAAAACGGGCGCTCAGCAGCAGGCTCCTGCACTAGCAAACATTTAAAAAAAAAAAGAAAGAAAAGAGAGAGAAAAAGCCTGCTTTGGTGTTCTTGTGAACTGCAAGGACGTGCATGACAGCTTGAAGAGTTCATACATCAAGGTTTTTACAACTAATGCTGCGACAGGAAGCAGCTTAATCAGAGAAAGCAGCCGTGAATCCTTTCTCCTGGCATTGATCAGGTCATTAAAAAGCCAGCAGAGCGCTGTTTATCACAGTTATTTTGTCCGTAAAGTCAAAGGTTTCACTTGTACTGCACGCCATCATGTTAGGGGATATTTATCTGATCCCAGAGTGCTTCACTGACTCCACTTCAAGGAAGATTCTCCTTCTGCTCTAACTGATTTGTGGTTTTGAATCTGTCCAGCCTGAAAGGTATCCAATCCCTTCAAAACTATAAGCTAGAGAGTTGTATTGGTCATGAGGAGCTTTTATGCCCCCCGAGTTGTTTAGATTTCAATTAAAATGATTCAGTGATCTGCAGCATCTCCTAAACGGGAGAAGGTTTCACTCGCAGCTGAGGTGTTTCTGTCTGGATGTTTTAATCTCTAAAAGTTAATATCCCCTCTTTTCATCTTTTATGTGCTAATTAACATTAATGCATTATTTTATTTTACAAAAATGAAGCCAAAAAGAAAAAAAAAAAATCAGTGTACTTCCTCACTACTTTCATAGGATTTAGGAGGATAATTTACAGCCAGTCGTTGCTAATCATCAGCCATCCATGACTTGATCATCAGCAGGTGTGCAGACGTCTGACATTTGCTGGTCTTTAACATTCATGCGTTTTATTACAATGCTAAAAAGGAAAGACATA
>JBAMYA010024190.1:0-16473 GCA_037176975.1 Arrhamphus sclerolepis | reverse complement strand
GATGTGGATACTCTCAAATCGCAGCTGAGAGTGTGAACTTTAACCCCATATTAATTATATCATTGTATTCTGAATATGTTTTTTGTAAACAGCTAAAATAACAAAACTTGTGTCAGTGTCCAAATATTTCTGGTCCTAACTGTATATGTGTTCATGCTCTGAGGCCCCTAAAGCTCTGACAGTGTTGTAAAAATAACCACAAGGCCAGACAGAGCACGTGCGTTTCTGAGCTGGTGTGAGCTCTCACGCCAAATGTGTACATACAGCGCCTCGCTTTCTGTTTTCATACGTGTCAACTAGATCTGTACACGTGTGTTTCTCTGCTCGCCGCTTTGATTTCTTCCCCCGTGGCACCATCAATATAAGTGGCTGCTTTGATCCTTTTTTAAATCAAAGAGTAACAAGTTCCTCTGCTGATACTCTGAACAAATAGCCCAAAAGGCAGAGACAGAAAGAGATGGTGGGACAGAGGGATTCCTGTTGTTTTCCTTTCTGTGTGGCTGTTCTCTGTGGCTTATTCAGCGACCGTTTCAGTTTTGCATGATCCATGCGCTGCGAGAATATGGTGCAGACACATCTTGAACACTCCATAGCTTTGAGGCTGTTGTGTGCTCTGCAGCAGAGACATCCACAGAAGCCCGTCTTGTGTTTTGTCTGTCAGAAAACTGACACATAACTTCCACTACATTTCTAACCATTAAGGAGAACTTTCAAAATACTCTACGTGTGTATATCCATTTCAGAGCTTCACTTTCTAACGTGAAGCAATATGAGTGTGTATGGAGAAATTCATAACAATATAAAATGCAACAAAAGCCAAAAATTCTTACTCAACATCTAATATTTATCAATTCTCTGACTTGTATTTGTTCAGAAGTCTTTAACAGAAGGCTTTTTAGGACAATGAACATTTTCATCATATTATTCATGTTATAGTAGGTTGTTTTTAAACAGCTCTTAGCGTTTATAATTACTTACAAAAGATTGCCTCTGGTTTCAGTGGATCAGTGCGAAAACATAGTGACACAGCGTGAGACTCGTGTCTGCCTGCTCAGTTCTGACTGCACATGTTAAGAATATAAGAGTCTCCAACTATATCAAAGCTTTGATTTTTCTGTATTATTCATGCTTTTATTTTACATAACGTGTCAGGAAAAATATATCAATATCCTGTCGCTCATTAAAACCACTCTATATAAGTATCCCACCTCTGACCAGAAAGGGGCATTTAGATTAGCTGTAGTCACAAAAAACAAAAAAAAAAAAAGAAAGAAACTTGAGATGGCCTGGAACATCTTGAAATACCACATTGTCCTACTGGAGGTGGACAGAAATGGTATTACAGTGTAAAATGGCTGTCGAATAAATAAATATAAATTAATAATTTGACTGACTAGACAACTTTAGAAACAATTTAGAGCCCGATTCGCTTCTTCCACTTATTTGTCCAAACAATCCTCAAGTTTGCCTTGTCAATACAAACATTTTTTTCTGTTCCCAACTGAGTTGGAGCCTTCCTGTGGGTGTATTGTAAATATCAAACATGTTTCATATTCATGATTCAGAATACTTACAACATCCGAGAGAGAGAGAGCAGCAAACCAGGAGCTTACAAACACGGCAGTGACCAAATGAAATATAGAAAAAACAAGACCAACTTGTAAAATTGTGGTAAATACATGCCATGGAAGACACAACAGGGCCACATATATATTTTTTTTTGTTCTGCTGAAGTCATGTTTGGTTATACAAGTTTGTTTGAGGTCTCATTCATGTCTGTTTGATTGCCACCCTGAAGAACAGGCTGTGTGGTCTTGCAGTCTGGCCGTATGAGTGATCAAAGCATAGTAATATTAAAAGTCAGTTGACACTGTCCTTATGTCTTTTGGCTTCCGTGTTTGTAAGATTCGCTAACACATGAAAGTCATTGAGTGTGTATCCAGCCAGTCATAAGGCTGACCCCAAAACTAAAGTGAGGAAAAATGTGAAAATACATGCAAGGACATCCCAAACTGTTCTATCAGAACTGACGATGGAGACAAAAGGACAAGCAAGCAGGGAGCTCACCGTAACCAACCAAAAAGCACTAGAAGTTAAAAAAGACACAGAAGATCAAAAAGCTCTCATTGATCTAGTGGGTGAACATGACTAAACAAGATAAGAGGAGTGCAGATAGGTGTGCAGTGAAGAACAAAGTATGCCTCATTTAAATAGTTGAAAAATGGGAGCAGGGATGCATTGAGGTGGAGGCCTGCAGCACTGCACAACAATTGATATGCACCAGAGTGAACAAAGTATATGTACATACACATCATCTGGAACCCCTCAACTCCTGTGGCACAGAGAAAACGGGATAACAACATTAGCATATTCTGCTAATTGTTATTCATGCACACTAGCTACATAACGCAGAAGATAAAGTCCACAAGTGAGCTGTGTGAATTATATTTCTCTGCATGCATGAGCTTCAGAGACAACACAAGACAATTTCAGACAGCTCTGAAGTTCATTTTTTAAGAAAGTAACTAATATGATCTGCCACATAATGTGAAGAACTGCCACTCAAGAGCTTGAATTTCAGTACCATAATTAAGTCAGGGTCTTGTGATAGACTGGTGATTCATATTCCCACAGAAAATGCTTGTCATGTCTTAGATCAATGATTTAAAAAAATATGTATATATATATAATTTTTGCACCACTTTTGCATTTAGATAAGTTGACTTGACAGGGGCCGATGACTGAACAACTGATGTTTTGTGCTTTTGAGCAAACACTACAATGCATGTTAGTTGCCTCTAATTTTAGCCAGAATCAGTTCAGATTGCTTTCCCAGATTATTAACGTATAAAGGATCTTTGAGAGCTTTCACAGTTGTTAATTAATAAGAAGAGAAAAGAAATTCAGCAGTAAATACAGCCAGTTTGCAGGAGAAAAGGAGCATTTAATGTTCAAGGTTCGAAAAAATGAAAGTCTTATCTGCTCAGAATAGCACTGATATCTTAAGAAGCTGAATAAGTTGGATGTAAAGCTGCTGACTGACAAGATGTGGAGCATGTTATCAAATTTAAAATGGACAGAAGAAAACTGACATCTGATGCTTCTTCCATCTCAGTCTCTTCTCTACGTACAGCTGAACTGACAATGAAGGGTTGCATTTTTGACAGACAATTGAGTAAAAGTATATCATAACCTTGTGTCTTTATTATAGAGAAAGCCAAACCCTTTGTGGACAGGGACAGAAATATAGGACTCCTTGGTTCATAGTAGCTACAGAAGAAAAGACATTTTAAGAAGTATATAACACTTTTATACTAGGGCTGGCACAAAACCATTTTATAGGCTCCAGTATGGCAAGCCGTGCTGCCATACTCCAGAGCTTCAGTAGAAGATTATAATAAATATCCATCCATGCATACATCCATGCATCCATCCATCCATCAACTTCCACTTATGTGGTTTCAGGTCACAGGGGTAGCTGCCTAAGCTAGGAAACACAGACCCCACTATCCCTGCCATTTCCTCCAGCTCTTCCGGTGGAATACTGAGTCGTCTCCAGGCCAGTCAAGAGATATAGTCTCTCCAGTGTGTCCTGGCTCTGCCCTGCGGTCTCCTTCTGGTCAGACATGGCCGGAACACCTCTCGAGGGGGGCCTCCAGGGGCATCCTTACCAGATGGCCAAACCACCTCAGCTGGCTCTTCTCAATGTGAAGGAGCAACAGCCCGAAACTTCTCACCTTATCTCTCAGGGAGGGTCCAGCCATCCTATGGAGGAAACTCATTTCAGCAGCTTGTGTCTGCAATCTCATTCTTTCTCTCACCACTCACAGTTCATGACCATAAGTGAGGGTTTAGGAACAAAGATCGACTAGTGAACAGAGTCTTGCTTTTTGGCTCAGCTCCCTCTTTAGCACAATAGACTGGTTCAGAACCCACATTACTCCAGACGCTGCACCGATTCGTCAATCAATCTCCTATTCCATTCTTCCGTCACTCATGAACAAAACCCAGAGATACCTAAACTCCTCCACTTGAGGCAGGACCTCATTCCAACCTGGAGAGGGCATTCTACCCTTTTCCAAAATAGGACCATGGTCTGGGACTTGACGCTTCACACTGCTTCACCCCCCAAACTCTATACTAAAAATTCAAAGCTTTAATCTCACATTGGGAACCAATGTGACCCATACACTTGATCAAGTGAGTGAGGTTCACATTGAATATGTAAGGTCTGCATGTCTTTTACATTTCATATGCTCTAAAGAGAGAGTCAGGGGATGAGAGGGTTAACAGTTCATTACTAGAGTAAACAGAACATTAAACAACCATGCAAGCTACATAATATATCAGCTAATTATATGTGTATATATATATGTATTATATATATGTACATGCATATATAAGATTTCTGTCACACCCTCTAATATTGCTCTTTGTATACTGCAGAACAGATATCTAAAATAGCTTTTGTTTGTTCAGAATTGAGAATCATTCTGAATCAAATTGTGACCTCCATGAATCTGAAGTGAATGAAATTACATATTACATCCAGATTCCTAGCTCTAATAGAAATACTAGTTTTGTTGACAGTTGGGGAATTTGCAAAGAGTAAATCCAGCAGAGGCAATCATTTCTTCCCTGCTACAGGGAGTTTACTGTGGCAGATCAGAGAGGATGATGGTGAGAGGAGGTTGATTTCTCAGAACAGTGAGAGGTGAGGGAAAATGACTTCATGCAACACCTCTCTATTACCTAATGCCATTTTCTTAGAAAGCTACATAAAAAAACAAGGATGAAAAGCAATAAATTGTAATACTAAAGTTGATTGAAAGACACCAGACTTAAATCAAATAACAGAGATTCAGTTCACTGATCTGCCAGTCCACATGTTCTCCTGCTAGTCCATCAGGATCTGAACCGTGTCGTTGCATTGTGAGGGGTCATCTACAATGAGGAGGTTTTCCAAGGACTTCATGCAGAGCCAGCTGTTGAATTATAAACAGAGGATTCATAGGGAGTGGGTGGAGATTTAAAGTGTGTATCCAAATTTGGGTTAAGTCACTGTGTGCAGTGATTACTCAGCTGCGAGGCTTTCTCTTTAGAAATATTTATAGGTGGATCAAAATTTATGACCTTAAATGCCACAACTTACCTTATTTATGTTTTTTTTTAGCAGGTCAAATATATCAAATGTGACACTGAAGTACGTTTTCTGCTGATTCCTCTTCATGTCAGACCTTTGGTTTGGGTGATTCCAAATGTAGCAGCCGACTGACAGATGAGAAGTGACTTTGTTGAATCCAGAACGGATTTTCAGAGGAACGTTTCTGTCTCCAATCCCATCAACCCACGATAAAACAACAAAATCTGTATCTTCTGCTCGGATGCACCAGGACACTTTTCAGCATTCTTAAACCAGTCCAGGAATCATGAGATTCCCAATCAGATTCTGTGCTGCAGGCTGGCTGTGTCATCCCAGTGAGCCATCAATGACCTGTCACGAGCAGTGCACCGGCGCATCAGTCAAGTTCCTTGATCGAGAAACGACAGGAACTGCAGCACGTAATCGTCACAGAAATGCAGCTCGTGGTGCCTCGGTGTGGCAGTATTCACAACTAGACCATGAGTTGTACTCAGATCACCCCATGCTACAAACACACACACACACACACTGACAATCTGGTGCCTGGGTAGTGAATTCAGAAAGATTCATGACTCAGAGCAATATCAGCAAAGCAACACACAGCGGTACTCACACAACTGACAGGAATTAAAACACCCACACAAAGAGACATGGAAGGATGTACTGCGCATTGTGTGTACTCGCATATTTACCTGCAGAGCAGTGATTTATCACCTGCCACACAATCTCACCCCCTATTTGGAAAGAAGTGCTCATGGAGCACAGGTCACATAATGGAGAACAATTACAGCAAATGTATCACCAGCGCAGCATATAGTGCTCACAGATGGGCACAGGACACACACATGTACGTACACGCACACATGGGCAGCCTCGAAGCTGAAAAACCTCACCTGTAATTAGCTTTAAAGAGACTCTCACATAAATCCATCCCCTAATTAGCAATTAATGAAAAACAGCAACAAACTTAAATAGATTCTAGTGAAGTGAAACTAAAGACCACCACAAGTCTGAGCCTAAATCACCACTCGGTTCTGTGAAAGTGTGTCTTGTGAGATTCTCCATGAGCACATCTGCTGTTGCTTCTGGCTGTGTGTCAAGCGCAAACCAGAGTCGAGACTTATGATCAACCAGTGGCTCCCGTGTCATCTGGGCTGGACACGAGACAAGGCTGCAAAGCGGGGGGGCAGAGGAAGAGGAGGAAAAGGAAGGAGAGAGGATGAACAGTAGCTCTATCTGTGCCTCAAGCTCATAGAGATGAAGCGTTCGCAAGCTGGTTCAGTTGTATTCATAGAGTGGAAAAAGCTTCCTGCAAGTGCTCAGCAATGTTAAGACACCAAATTTAAACAATTGTAGGTAGTTATTACAATAAAAATATAAAACTCGAGAAAATACCTGTTTCTCCTGTGCAATATGTGTATTATAAATATCAATTTTCTACTCCGCTAAGTTCCACGCTACAAAATTGATGAGCCACACTGTGATAAATCAGAGTGAAGACATTCATTTTTTTACCTACTGAAGCTTGAAGTTTGTCATTTTGGCTTTTTATTGAATAAATAAATAAATAAAAGCAAAGAAAAACTGCAAAAATGACAAAAAAAACAAAACAAAAAACCCCCCACAAAGGTAAAAAGAAGCACGGCGCAGAGCAACTCAGACATGTGGATGTCTTATTAAAATCCAGACCTCTGTGGCAGGCCACACACATTTCATCTTTAGCCTGGTGCTGCAGGGCACACCTTTTCCATTTAGGACTAGTCTTGCTCACTGTCACAGATAAAAATACATCTGCAAGGAGTACATAAAAAGATCAGTCTTCTGCTAGCCACAGGTGCTTGACTGGGGGTTCACTGAATTTACAGCACTGGTCAGTCCATAAATATACTGCTCTTGGATGGGCAATATTTGACGTGGACATGAAATAAACTTAAAAAACACTAAGTTTATAATTTGCTTTGGCTGATTTAATATAAAGCCAGGTTAATGGCAAAGATGGTTGAAAAGTCAAATAAATTGTGCATTCCATCATGGCTTATAGACTTTTGTTACATCTTTCTCTGATTTAGCAATGATGGGTTTTGATGTTCTGTGCTATGAAGAGAATATAAAACACATCATGATCATGTATCATAGCCAATGCTTCTTTGGTTGGTTTTACCTCCTATTTTATGCTGTAGCTTGATTCATTTGTTTATTGCAGTCAGTTTGACTTTCAGCCTTGCCTCACTCCTGTTTGTTACTGATTGCCAGTCACCTGTTTTGCATTTCTCATTCTCTATCTCCATACACTCTGCTCATTTTTCCCTTCTAGGCTATTTTTGATTCTTCTCTGCTTTGTTGGTCTGGATTTTCTAAATTGCAGTACCTCTTGTTTTGCACAGTAAGCTTATTGTCTTCATCTTTTCCAACTTTATCTAGTTGTCCTGTGGTGTTTTAATGCGCTTGGGTCTTTACCTTAACCACTTAACCACAACAGAATTATACGGCCAGCATGAACCTAGCATTTGGCCTCTCTTGAATTCCTCTGGAAAGGACAGAAAGTTTGTAGTTGTCAGCTTTTATTCAGTCAGGGTCAGCACTTGAGTTGGCTTTAAAGGAGACACAGATTCAAAATCCATTTTTACATTGTCTTTGTTGAATAACGATAGTCTACCAGCATTCAAAAACATACAAAAAATCCTCGACATTCTCAACATCTCAATTTCATTGAAATTTCTCCTCTAGAAATGTTCGCCAGAAACTCAGCCAATCTGAACAACGGATACAAATGACGTAAAATGTATCTTGCTCCGCCTCCCATTCTGTCCAAACCCGAACCCATAAAGCTATGGTGTAATGATCATAATATAGCAAATAGACTTTAAATTCTCTGCCCGAGCCCGGTTCGATACCTGACCCAAACTCGGGCCGGGCCGGGTCGAGTTTGGACAGATGTACACAAGCTCAGGTTGGGTCGGGACAGATTTTTTTTGGGCCCGATCTAAACTCTTTGCATTGGCCATAGCTGTAGTAATTTTCTGAAGTCGGCAAAGTCTCTTTTGAGCAACAGCAAAGGCAGCCAATCAGTGTCAAGTGTATTGAGGTTGCCAGTTAAGCTCAAATGGACACCAAATAGGTGTACAACTACACGTTTAAAATCCCCCATCTAACACAGCTTTCTGAGAGAGGTTTTTAGGAAACTTCAGAGGCATTACAGACAAAACCCAAATTTTGCTGTCTATACATCACATCACAGAAGAAGGATAAATACCCTGTTCAACCATTCTGTGTCACCTTTAAGGTGTTTCTCCAAGAGGAAGTAAGGTTCCAGGCAACAAACTTCTGCTTCCCCAATGCCTGGCTCTCTAGGCTCGTCTCTTCCTCTGCAGAGGTTGTCACTAGAGACACCTTCGGTCATAAAACCACGGAGAATCCTCAGCTCTTGGGCTCCAGTCATAGATGGTACACAGCATGGCCTCAGCAGTCTCCAGGACAGTCAACACTGCCTTTCCCGCAGCATCAAAACAGTCACCCCTGATCGCTGACTGACCTCAGTGGCGCCTCGACTTTACCTGTCATGTTTGCCATTTAGCTGACTCCCAGGGGGATTTTAGTCCCCCTCGCCTCCTAACCAGTCTGTCTGACCTAACAGGCTGCCTTCTAAAATGGCCACAACAGCCTGTTCACCTTCCTGGTCGACCACTTGGCCACCTCCTTGTGCTGCTTTTTTGCCTTGCTCCTTTTCCCCCTGTTCTATGTGCACATGCAGAAGCTTGCAGCCACAGGGAGATTTATATACATCATAAGAACTCTATTCTAATATGAAATAGTTATAAGATATAAAATGTTGCAATTTCCCATGAATATGAAATGTATTAAAAGAAAAACTGCATTGCAGCTTGAAAACTGACACACTATTACACTGATGACTTTAATACTGAATTTGCTTAATAACAGGCCATGCTGACACTTTTCTTTGAAAGATGGTTGAGCAACAACCATTTAATCTCTTCCAATCTCAAGAATGCTGCCACAAAATTCACAGCACCTGTTAATTAAAAGTGGGTTAAAATCTGAATGTAGGGTAAACCACTAGGTTCTAGGGGAGGGAAAGCATTAAGATTCTTTGTATTAATAAAGAGTCCCTGAGACTGGAAAATCAGCGCTACTTCATTAATCAATGCATGTGACACACATGTGACATCTGCAGCGTGAACATGCATTTGTGAGTTTGCATCTTAAACAGTCATTACTTGGTTAAAAGTAGTACTTGCCAGATTTCAGAGTGCTCCTGTTTTAAAACCCCTGGTCAATCAAATACTTGGCATTTAGAGGAAGGCAGGCCTCGTGCAAAGAATCAAATTAAATAACTCTCTGTGTGTGTTTTTGTCTGCATAGTTAGAAAACGGTGACAGCGCTGGAGCTTAATTAGGATCTCATTTAAAAGCAGAAGGTTTATGTTGCCATATTACTGCTGTAGTGCGTGTCCAAATGTGTTTGTTTAATTGGATTGAGACTTACGTGCATTTGCATGTTTATTTGCAGAATGCCGGCAGTTTTTCCTGCAACACACCTACTTACACGATGATGTACTTCCATGCATGCAGTCCTAAATAGTATTAGTGGCAAGGTATACAGCTCCGTGTAATTTTGACAAAAGGTGTGAGGTGGTGTGTGAATGTCATATGAGAATACAGAGAAAGTCATGTAGAGAAAGTCTTCCATAGTAATAAGTAGTATAGTCCATAGTAGTAAAATTTATGCTCCAGGACAAAACAAAAATAAATAAATTTCTGGTCTTTACTGAGGCTTGAATTGGAAAAAAAAGGAGCTAATATATTTGTACACAGTATCATTTAAGAAAAGCTAATTTAAAATATGCAAGTAATTACTTTTGGAATTATATTACATTTTCACAATGTTGTTGGGGAATTTCTGTTACCTTTTGTTTTAAATAATGTTGCTTCATTTCACTGAAGTTTTCAGACTACATTAATGCACAGCTTTAATGTCCTGAACAGAATTTCATAAATACATTCATCTGTATACAAAGGACTTGGGTCTTGTGGTTTGTGGTTTGTTTAATAGTTTTCTATAAACTCTTTATTTATAGTTGTTCAGTGCTTAACAAAACAAAAACAAAAACAAAACACATATACTTTAACACTGAATTGATGCCGGACTGACATTTAGTCCCAGACAAAAGATGTACAATCGTGGGAAAAATCTTCCATTGTAGCTCAAAACCAGTGGTTGTACATGTCATATTGAGACAAGAAACAAAGAGGAAAGATAGATCTGTCTTGCAACCAAAGACAGACTGCGACAGATGTCAAGCAGCATTAGAAATTTGGAGGAATCTTCTCACAGTGTCTGTTTCTCACTGCCTCTGTGATCTTTATCAGCAAACCAACATATAAGAATCCACCATGAAATGACCTAAACATCAACGCATCTACGCACCTCAGATGCACAAACAGCTTCAAAGGAGCTTCTCTAAGCGCTGAATACATGGTCTGACCTTAGGATGAACTTTCTGGGACATTCACTCATGAGAGGACTGACTCTAGGATGTTTTTCATTTGTGAATTCCCTTTCTCACAGTACAATAATGGTGTCAAAATTGTGGGTAAACAAATTTATAAGCTTTCTGAGATGGTAGGCTAGCAGCAATTGCTTCTCTAAGATCATTGCTGATGACTTTCCTGTTTGGCCTTGTGTTGGCACACACCTGAATATTCCAGATCCACAAACTACCAGAATGTCTGTTTTTATAAGATGACCTCACATGCTGAAGATCAAGTAATTAAGTATATTTGATTAGCAGCACCTGGCTGCTACTTAACCCTCTTAATCCCTTCAAATGCACTTAGGCTGCATTCACTTTTTCATACACTTACTTTTACATTTTTGCTTGGTTATTGAGAAATAAATAATACGACTTAATATGTTATATGTTGCTATTCATTCAAGGTTTTGGTTATTTTCTAATTTGAAGACCTAACAGAATGTATTTTTTATTAAATCCTGATATATAAAACAGTAGAAATGAAAGGGAGGGTACTTTCTTTTTCGCATGGCTGCATAGTACAAAGTAAGCCTGCAGCTGATGCCATAATCTCCTCATAGTCATGCTTTAGGAAAAGATTATGAAAGTGGTGAGAGCAGTTTGTCACTTTAGTCTATTGCTAGTTCTGTGTGTACAAAAACATACACAATGTATAAACACTTTAGGTAAATCTGAAGACTGCGTAATGCACAGGGCAGTCCATTTATGCAGATTAAATACAGAGGAGTGGAGCAGCTTGAATGCAAATGAAGACTTTAGAGACAGTAGGTAGTGGGAGGTTGGATGTGACTATAAGTAGAAAAGTTCTTTAAGAATATAAAGAAGATGAAAAAGGGCACAGAAAATGGTAGAGATGGCACACAGTTACAAAAAGCAGAACAATGCCACCTGAGATGCAAAACAAATTGAAGGGCATTTCCACTATCACCTCAATGCTCGTTTTATACTCAGTCCTTTGTGTTCCTCTCTTGGCTTTCTTTTCTCAAATCCTTCTCTTCCTCATTTACATTTTCCTCTCTGCTTTGGGTGAGTAGCCAAAACAATGAAGAAAACCATCTCAGTTTCAGTAGAAACGTTTTGACAACCCAGAGAAAACCAGTAGTGTGTAGTAAATGTGAGAGAACAACTGTGTGTTTGTGTGTGAACTATGGATTTGAGGATGCGGTGAGTTCAACCAGTCTTCAAAGGGTCGGCCTGTCCAACTGGTTCAAGAGTTCAGGAGGAAAAGTGTGTGTATGTGTGTGTGTGTGTGTGCATGTGTGTGTGTTATGCAATAATATAAAGCCTTTAATACACAGCAGTGGAATATCTTGGTCTTTTCTCCTTTATCATAATTCTGCATCAGCTCTCAAAATTCTTTGCTCTTGGCTCGGTTACAATTTAAATATTTAGTGTCAATGACAGTGAAGACAGTGACAATATGAAACTTTACTATAGCTGCCCATTAAAGTTATCTTTGAACACACAGTCAACGCATGTTCTCACATGTCTGTTTGCTTGCAGGCATGTCTGAATGGCTGAGCATGCACATATTCTTAAGTGCATTAATGTGCGAGTGGGTGACTTTAGCCTCTTAAGTGCGTCCTCATGTGCCATGATTACAAATCTGCTTTCTCTCGATGGATCACACATTTGAACAGCGTGGCTGTGCCACTGTGAATGCTGATGGACAGCCGGTGCATGTGAGACCATTTGGTGACTTGCTTCTTGTGAAATAGTTTTTTTTTTTCTTTTTTCATTTACATTCAGCCAAATTCCTTTAGAAAGGGATCAAAAAGAGACAAAAACCCAGCACAAGAAGATAGATAGACTTCTTTCATCTGCTGATTTTTCACTTTACTAATCCGGATAATTAATGTATCATGAAAATGCTTATTAAAGATGTGAAAGAAAAACTGTTTTAAATTTTGCCACAATTGTCTGTAAAACTAACTAAAGGAAATATGAGCAGTATTGTATGGGGCTGTAAATCATTGTTTGTTTCAAATGGCATGACTCCACCCAGGAAGAGTAATTTATGGTAAGACCAGATTTAAGCTATTTTAATGCGCTAATGAAAAGCACTGTATTTACACGCAGCTGGGAAACAGCAACCTTGTGGCATCAGGCTCATCTGCATCTCAGTCTTAATCCATAATGAGAATGTTACTGAGAAGCTAGCTCGCAGAAGGACGGGCAAAAAAGAAGGGAATGGAGGGAAAAATGATTGATGTAATGTTTGACACCAACTCTTTTGACTGCCATCATCCCTTTCCTTCCTCCTCTGCCTTCCTGTCTGTCTTTGGGCTCCCACCCCTCACTCCTTCTCCTACACTAGGTCTGTGGGGAGTGGGTCTAACTCATCACACTGTGCAGCAAGAAATCAATAGAAGACAGAAGGAGGTGGGAGACAAAGGGGAAGAAATAAGGCAACACATTTTTGGACAGGTTTGATGCTTTAGTCCTCAAAGCCTCCAATTGCAATGAAACACAAGCACCCCCCTCACCCCCATCCCCAATAATAAATAAATAAAATAATACAAAATAAACCAAATAAAAATCTTGAATACAGCACCAATACACTTGAATATTTCAGTCTTAATATCTCTATACAAGAAGAAGAGGAAATATCTTTTTTTTAGTAGCATAACATATTTAAAGCAAAATATAAGAAGCTCGGCTACAACTGTAAAAAAATATCCATAAACACTTCCATAAATCATTCCGACCCAAAATCAATACAGTCCTAGACGTATACTTGAATATACCTAATATTCCAAACCTTCTCTTGATTTACTCATGAATCCAATACAAGCTGACTCACACACTACAGTGTGTGATATTTCCAACACCCCACCCTGGACGGCCAGACGTGGAGAGTTTAATATTCATTCAATGGTGAGTCGGGGCTCAACAACAACTCCCAAGGCTTTGGATAGATATGCATGAACAAACAGCCCAAACACACACATACACATACACAGCTCATTTGCAAATGCAACCAGCTGCAGTGCACTCCCCTGTCTCTTGTGCTCCGCTGATTGTTTTCTGTTGGTCTACAAATCACAAAAGTATGTTGTTTTTTTCAGTTTTCTTTTTTTTTTCAGTTTTCTTTTTTTGGGGAGAAACCCACAATTTCCAGAATACTAACAAGAATCTGATTCAGGAAAGCGGATGGAAATGAGGACAGATAAAAGAAATGCATAGAAACACAATGTACATCAAAATCACGAAACATTTGGAATGAAGAGAAAACTAAAAAAAAACACCCTCCCAATAATTCATTCATATCTTTTCCCAGCAGTATACCTTCAATTTCTTGGTCCTTATTTACATTTTTCTCAATTTCTCCTGCTGCTATAACCTCTTTTCAGAATTTGCCTTATTTGCTCTCATACCCTTGATTTCTTCCAACCTATGCAACAACCAAATATGTCAAAAATGTAGAAAATAAATTAAAAGTGAGTATATATATATATATATATATATATATATATATATATACATATATATATGTATGTATGTATGTATATATTATTCCTTTATTTATTTATTTCCTCTCCTTTTATTATTTTATTTAACATTTTTATTTTTAAATTGATCCGGTATGTCGAACCTTAGAATTTTATAAAAAGTTGTGCGGTACAGAGAGCATACTGAGCAAAAACGTGCAACATGAACGGTAGTTCTATAGTGAAAAGCACAAGACAAAAAAAAAAAAGAAATGAGTTCACTTTTGGGTTTTATGGCGACGGGAGACAACTCTCAGTTCAAATGCGCAGATGTCACATGAGAAGAAGCAGGAGTTTACATCAGTCTGCAGAAGACAATCCAGTCTCCTGCAGCTCCCAGTGAAGCTGAATGAACAGCAGGCTGGGGAGGAGGGGGTGGGGGGGATTTAACTCCCTTCATATATGTTCGTGTCTAATGTCTTGAGCCCAATGAGCTGGACTGATCACTGATGCCACATCTGACAGTGACTGACAGCGCCTGTAATTGCTATGTTTGCTTTGGGAGACGAGCAAACAACCGTGGTGGGACCGTGTGTTTGAGACACGCTGGCGTTTCTCAATTACCTAGAAATCCAACTCTGGATATTGCATTATTGTACACAACAGACACGGTCTGCCTGCACGCTTGAGTGCTGTTAGCTACTTGACTAATGGCAGGGATCAGTTCCGTTTGTGGTGCGATAGTGTCATGACGAAAGGAAGGAAAAAATAAAATAAAAATAAACACCTGCTTTGATTCCGGAGTGCTGTTGGTGCACAAAAAGGCTTGTAACTGATATTCAACACTCAATTAATCTGTTTTCATTACCCAACAAGTTAATTAGCTAACTATCTCACATCTCAACTTCCTGCTTTGTGTTATTTGGGATGAGGTCTTTGTTCAACGGTGAATAATTTGGCATAAATGCAATGCAGGCAGCACAATCCAACCTGCTGGAAATGCTACATAAGCAGAAGTCTAGTTTAAAAAATTATAGTTAGGAAAACGTGTATTTGAATCAGCAGAAAACAGTCAAGTAGTATTAAAAGTATAAGTACTTATTGTGAAAAGCCACAGTACTATTTTAGCCTGTATCCAAGGATGAATAATTACTGATCCATTGTGTGTGCAAAAACTTCTCCGTGCTAGCTTGAACTTTCTGATTGTTTATGTTGGTTGGTTCTTTTTCTTTTCTTTTTTTAAAAAAAAGCTTCCAGGTGGCTGTATTAAAATAATTATAATAATAATGATAATGCAGACTTGACAGTGAAAAAGTAATTCCCCAGAATTATAGATTCCTCATGTGTATGTGTTACTGGGTAAGCTTAAAATAAAAATTCAACAATTCACATCTATATGTATTTATTTTTCAATGTAAATACGATATAACAATATAATAAAGGTCAGTCAGCCACCTTTCCCCCCACCCCCAGATAAACAGACATTCATGGACATTACTCAGAAGTAACGGATTTAAATGATTTATTTATTTATTTTTAAATTCTGTGTATTCTTTCAATATTGAGTTGATTTTTTAAAGAAATTATGATGGTTTCAAACTTTACAAAAGGTTAAATGCCTTCAGCATTGAATTTATTTTTAGTTCCAAGATTGCCAGTGAACTCATGGAGGGCAGTGATATACTGACCGTGATTCGGCCTTGATCAATACACCGGCTTTGGTCTATTGATCAAGGCCGAATCACGACCTCGAGTCGAACATCAGAGGTTCAGAAAGTGGGTTACGTGCAAACTCTGAGTATATTGAACCTAAATGAGGGAAACTTGGGGTTGTCGATTACGAGGTAACTTAAAGCCAAAAAACAAAACCAAAGAGTCTTATACTTAGAGCCTGTTGCCATGGTGAATTAATGTTTAAATATATAACCTGGCTGAGAGCAGCTTCATCAGTTCATCTTAATCTCCTCCCTGGAAGGAGCTGAAACGAGCTTCGTTTCATCAGTCGCACATTTCTGAGACGTCTAAACAATGACATGTTGTTTTTATTGATGATGAGGATGCACTGGTGACAATGGAGCATCGAGGACAGAAACAGATCGTTTGGGCATGAATGATGAATTCTACGTCATCTACATCCCACGTGTCAAACCTGGCCTGGCGAGGCCGCCATTTTATTTCATCTGGCCCCTGAGAGGAGAGGCCACGATAAAGATCCAACCAGAACATTTGTGAGGAAACGTTTGGTTCAGTTCTGACATCAGAAAGTGGAAGAACTGAGGTGGAGAGCAGCCGCTTTAAGGTGGAATAACTGAGGTGGAGAGCAGCTGCTTTAAGGTGGAATAACTGAG
>JBAMYA010024179.1:0-16475 GCA_037176975.1 Arrhamphus sclerolepis | reverse complement strand
TGACCCATATGATGGTCACATTATAAAAGGTCAGCCACATCATTAAAAGCGTCTTTTTCACATCGGGACTTTTGCCATACGTATGACATGGGTCTGATTTGCCATGTGTCAGTACAATCAGTTGGGGCGTGTATGGGAGCCATGAAATTCAACATACACCCAATTTGTTTTTGCCAATGAAATACAACTACTATCAACTAGTATGAACCAGTATGCAGTACATACTGTGTACTACAGTCAATGGCCATCAATTAGTTTATTTATTGAATCTCTAAAAAGCACTTGTGCAAGTGATGTTATATACCACCCCTGATCTTTCTGCCTTTACAAGAGGCTAATAAATAGTTGGTGTTTAGCTATAAATGATTGTATTCTGAAGACCTTGGCAGTATTTTAGCATCCAGAAGGGAGTGTGTGAGTCCTGCTGAGTCGGCTTTCTGTTTCATTTGTCTTGTTATTACTTTCCCCCAATACATGAATTAAAAACAACAACCCTTTTCAAATGTAACTTTGATAACATGATAAATGGAAGCCAGTGATGAAGCACTTGCATTCAAAATCTCAAAAGTATTAATAAAGAAAAGCGATAATTAAATCTGAGTAGAGCCTCCTCTGGACAATTTAAGTCTTGGTGAGTTCTGAGTATACTCAGCATCTCATTATTGCACATCATCAACAAACACCTGGATATTTCTATTTTGCATGAGAGAAAAAAAAAGAAAAAAAATAAAGATTTCCTTCTATTATTAGATAACTATGCACAGAGCAACATCTGGTGATTCACACAATTAGCCTGTGTAAGCACTGAAGCTAAGCATCATTGCCTACATTTGATTAGATGATTGATGATACTGGGGGGGTAAATTAGATACCATTTAGATAAAAGTAATGCTTTTCAGCAAGGGAAATGTAAGTATCAGTCACAAACCCCTCAGATTTTGAAAGCATAAAAAAATGGCTTATTTAAGAATTTAAACCTATATTCTACAGAAAAAAAGGAGTAAAAAATAATAAGACAAAAGCTAGTGTGTCTGCTGTTGCAGACAGTTACAAACATTAAGCCATATGATAACTGTTTAACAGGTTAAAAGCCAGGAGAATTCCAGCTATCTATGTCTTAGTATCACTGACAAAGAAGCAAAATTGAGGAGAAAACATATATATATATATATATTTTTTTTATCCCCCTGCAATGAATGCTTTACAAGATGACATTGTCAGGATTCATCATCTTCAAACTGTGAAAAAGCAGCTCAGGGAGCATGAAGCATTATTTCGAAACATGGATTGACCACCATGTTGTCCAGCGGCCTGTGAGTTCATATACTAACTCGAAGTCAACAAAGACTCAGATGAGAAATTTAAAGGTTCTTTTTTCAAACTGGGGTTTATAAGTTAGTGTTCCCTGTACTCTGAACAGAGTTAAGCATCTTTATCAAAACTGTAACTTCATCATTAATGGAGCTCCAAAGCCATGATTCACCATGGCAACGCCGACTAAATGGCAGAGACCCTGCTGCTTATCGTTGTTAGAATCAGAGCTCTTATTGCAGTCATATATTGAATTGGAGTACATCTGTCTGCTGGAAAGTGATGCGGTTGCTGTGGCAAAGGGAAAAAAGTCACAGTGGGAGAAATTTGCAGAGTGTGGGAAAGCGTAATTGAAATATTTAATAATGTTATAGTAGTGCATATTATACCAAAGATTCACTTGTCATGAAACCAAAATCCTGCTGGTGAAAACAAAACCTTGAGAAGCAGTTTAAGATGAAGGATTAAAAACATAATTCAGAGAAACAGGTTCATAGTTGTCACTCACCAGCAGAGGAAAAAAAAATCATTTAAGGAGCTTTAATGGGAATAAGAGTGAAATCAATACATCCAATCACACTGGGAAATCCATAGATCATTTGTTTACTCACTGAGGTGGGATCAGGATGCTATAAAACAAAACAAAACAAAAAACATTATTGCAATTTTGAAATCATATAAGCTACCTGAAATCGTGGTCTGGAAACAGCCGGTAGGCTAGAAAAAGAGAGGAACTTAGAACTAGGTCCTCTTTTTTTCTCACAGCTATTGTTACCATTCTAAATGAGAGTTTTTCATATCGATGGATAAGATCATTTTTGTAGATAATTAGGAAGAAAAACGGTGATGTTGTAACAAAAGTCATCAATACATGCCAAACGACCTATTCAGAGACGTACCTTCCAGACGCAAATTCACCTCCATTCTAGCCACTGCAGATCCTTTAAACAAAATGTGATGTTGATGACAGCCTAAGCAATCTTATAATAAAGCAGACTGGGCAAATTAATCAATTTTGTTGAAAATTTATTTTATTTTGGATTTTTTTTTTCCTCATTTCAAAACTTAATCAATTGGAAGTATTGATACAGATACTAGTAACTCCTCAAATTGCAGATGTTTTTCTCTCAGGAAAGATGCTACCACCTTATACCAATACCCAGACAGTATGCATTAATGTACGTCTTTAAATGTTATTTTACATGTAGTGAGGCATTTGCAGCACTCTCTTTAAATTTATATGAGTGTCAGCAGACATTAAAAAAACAATTAGTTGCGTAAATACCCATACAAATGTAAATCCCTCCCAAACAACAAATGCTAGATGATCCCCAAGTTATTACTCCATGAAAAGCTAATCCATCTCTTGAGAGGGAGGGATTTTGTCAGAATAGCTGAACTCATAGTGGTCTAACTCCTTCAGGTGAGCTGTATGACTTTGCCAGATTGTTCCCCTATGGGCCCCCAATAAATATTCTGAGGCATTTCATGTTGACTGCTGGGAAAGCAACCTTTCTTCCTGCTGACTCTGAGCTTTTATTTAACCCTAAAAGCCCACAGAGGTACCAGAAAATGTGAGTCATACATTAAGGATTCCACTTCTCTCTATTCGATCAATTCTCTTTAGGGTGGGGGCATTATTTTTTGGGAGTTTATAATTGCACCTGCACAGTCTGAAATGACTTCAGTCCAGCATCAGCACCCTTTGGTTTTCCATTTCACTGTGAAACAAGTGAGGTCTTTTGTGTAGGAGAACACCACACAGAGAGCAGCATGTAACCCTGCCAAGCTTTTCTAAAAATGAATCAGTACCAAATTGTTTTTCAGTGCCAGAGTGCCTTGCTACTATTATACTCTAACAAAATGCAGCAAAACGGAATCGAAACTGGCAGTTGCAGGGAACATGCAGGAGGAAAACACATCTCAAAGGGATACCTTACATTTTGATAGCAGGTCAAGTTTTCTTCTGAGCAAGATAAACATTTTCAAATGTTTTCCTCATAGTGTATAATATGTTTATATAAATTGATTTTGCAGTATAAGTCATTTGGAAGGTGCTGCTTTTGGAACTTTTATGCAAAGACGTACCAGACTATGACTGCCAAAAATCAAACATTCCTTTTAACTCCTACACAGCTGGGTCAAAAATATTTCAACCTGGTGCCAGAGTTCAAGTAACATCTCCTTGAGGGTATCGATTGTTATGCCATCCTGGTGCCTATTCTCAGTCATCTAGGTCTCGAGCATTGCTTATCAAAAGACAGTTTTTGATAAGCAATATAATATATTGCCTATCAAAAAAGATACAGCAGGAAACAACAGGGTGGTGCACAAACATGTTATGCATCATAATATTATATACATACATACATACATACATACATACACACACATATATATATATATATATATGTACACCAACATATATTTTGCACCCTGTCATTCCTTTATTGGCTCAGCTATTGCACATTTGACTTTCCTTTGTCTTTTATTAAATGTGCTTGATTCTGTGCACCAGTCAGTAAATTATGCTTTTACCTCATCTGCATCCATTTCCGATTCTGATTATGCTTTTACCTCATTTGCATTTTCCGATTCTGATTTTGGTCAAAAAAATCAGTTAGTCAGGTTCTCGCTTTTGCTTTAAACCTGTGTTTGAAGTTTTTAGAAGAAAAAAAAAAGAAAAAAGAAAAAACCTTGTTATGATAAAGAGCGTGAGTATACCAGAACAACGACTGCATTCATAAATTTCGTTTGAGGGATTAATTGAACTAAAGTGAATTGAAAGTTGTTTTGTCAGACAGGGGTTAGCACACTGAGGACCACCCTTCTGGCTGCTGCTCAAAATGCTGCACAGCCGACCTGTACGAATCCTCCTGCAGATGGTGAGCCTACAGGAGGGCAAACCTATAAAGCTTGTTCTGGCTGACCCATATGTGAAGATCTGGCTACCAGGTGCTTGCCGGCGAGGCCCTCCTCCAGGCCTGGCCCCTAGTAACCAGACTCCGGGAGCACTGAACTGAACACTGAGCTCTTGATTTAACTTCCTCCATGAAAATTGTTTGAATTGTAGTTGGTCTGGCCCGTTCCCCATCATCAAATTGCCTTGGGAGTCCCTACCAAGGGCAAATGCCCCGGACAAAATAGCTCCACCATGCAAACCACATTAAAACACCACATTAAGATGCCGATTCAAGGAGGGAGAAGATCATGATACAGAACATACTGGAGAGGTTATATCTCTCGGCAGACCTGGAAATTCCCTGATGTTCTCCCAGAAGAGCTGGAGGGGGTGACCAGGGAGAGGGAGGTCTGGGTCTCTCTACCTATGGGATCTGAAGCAGGAATGAATGGACTGATGAATGGATAAAGCTGTGCTTTGAGATTGTGGCAATTGGACTTTCCTCTGCTCAACATGCTTGAAGCTGCAGAATGTTTAAAAACTGAATCTGATCGATAAAGGTCATCACAATTGAAGGCGAGAAAAATCTTGTGGGTTACATAAGACATTTTTATCAGCTTGTACTGTCTGGGTGGTGTGCTTGACGGTGTTTTAAATCTGCTGAAATTGATCAGCGAATTGATTAGTTTTTGTTTTTTTGTTCTGGTTTACCTATGTGTAAGGGGGGGGAGTCTATTTCCCTTAATAAAATGATGTGAGGTTCTGGACCAGGCGTAAGAGCAATTGCAAAACCCAAAGACAGCTGATATAGACATATAGATGTAAACACTGATATATTCAAATAATAAAATCAGGATAAAAGCTACAGTCCAGCAGTACAGTTTGAACAGTCTTATCTGTTGATGGACGTGATATTATCAGTACAGGTAATGCCGATGAGAGGAGAGGCCTGTCGGTCCAGAGAGGGTTAGCCTACTCCGACCCACATGCAGTTCCGCAGTCATCAGGCTCTCCTGGTCACAGTATCTTCCTACCAAGCACCGTCCTCGCAGCATGAGGGCAGAGTTATACTCTGCCCATTTCTTCATAGAGTCTTGTAGCAATCCGCCTTTCCACGTCCAGTGGTGACTCTCGTGGCTGCTGTCGAGGCTCGAGGCATTTACGCTGTGTCCGTCTGTCCTCTCTGCTATTCCAGACTGTTTCCGTCTGCGTTCCTGTCTGCCTCTTAATCTCTGATTCCTAAGACTCTTCCTCTTCCTCTTCCAGCTGCAGGTGATTGTTCCAGGTGCAGCTGATTGAGTGAGTGGTGTCACAGCCAGTAGGCTACAAAGTTCTTCAAAATAAAAGCACACACTCCCAGTAAAAACATGCAATAAATAAATAAAGTTAAAAGCACACTGGGAGGTAACATGCACCATAAAAACTCCTTACTTTACCCCGTGACATATGGAGTATTTTATTATTTGTTTTAATTAATATTTTTTCACCACTCCTGCCTCCATATCTCCTATAACAGGTTCCTCTACACACCTTCTACATAACAATCACGCACTTGTGCATCAGTTAATGCAATAGTCATGTAGATGAAAATATTAGATTCAATCAATCAGTCACTTTATTTATATAGCACAATTTTTACAAACACAGAGGTTTCCAAAGTGCTGGACAGCAAGATAAAAACACAAAAGCAGAAAAACACACTCTACATGGAGTCAAAAGCTAAAGAAAAAAGGTGGGTTTTAAGAAGAGTCTTAAAATGAGACAGAGAGGAAGCCTGTCTTATGTGCAGCGGTAGTTTGTTCCAGAGTTTTGGTGCTGCAGGGTAGAGTGGGGCAAGTCCATTCAGGGCTTTAAAAGCAAATAAAATAATTTTAAAATGAGTCCTAAAGTGAACGGGCAGCCAGTGAAATAGGTGAGATGTGCTCATACTTGCTTGTGCCAGTTAAAAGACGTGCAACAGCATTTTGCACCAGCTAAAGATGATTAATAGAGGATCTACTAACCCCCATATAAAGAGCATTGCTGTAATCCAGCCTAGTGGTCACAAAGGCGTGAATTAGTGTCTCAAACTGTAGTCTTTGAAGGACTGATGTGACTTTTGCCTGCTGCCTAAACTGAAAAAAGCTGGACTTTATCACAGTTTTAATTTGGTCATCAAATTTGAGATCCATGTCCACTTTTACCCCCAAATTTTTATACACTTGGGATGCAGAACAGAGCCAAAAAAAACAGATCAACTAGGGGGGGAGGGGATCCCAGAAGGACCGCCAAAGACAAAATCCTCTGTTTTATTCATCATTATAACTCAGAAAATAATCCAAGGTCGTGTAAACACTTCAGCAGCAGGTTAACAGAATATGACTCCGATTTTTTGAGGGGGACATAGATCTGGCTGTCATCTGCACAGCAGTGAAAAGAAATGCCATGTTCCCTGAGAATGGGTAAAGAGTAGGTAAAGGGAAAACAGAAGAGGGCCAAGCACAGAGCCCTGTGGGACCCCACATGAGAGAGGACCAGTGGAGGACACATATTCATCGAGGCTGACACAGAAAGTCCGATGTGACAGGTAGGACCTGAACCAGTCCAGTGCTGTGATTGAGATTAACCTAAAACATTTAGCCTGACTTTCCAACAGCACTCTCTCCAGTTCTTGCCTTGTCTCTGACCCTGCATTACAAGCGCACACATACTTACACACACACTTTACCCTGCATCCTATACACCTGTCTTCTGCATCTGCTTCGTTACTGCCTCCTTAATAATTCACTGCTCCAAAGACTTTGTGCACTCAAACATCAGGAGCTGAACATTCCTTCATTGCATGAATAAAAGATGTTTCCAGCCACTCAAACATAAAGACAAATATACAATAAAGTCAACAAATATTGTATTAAAAATATATATAATTAAAACAACAACAACGACAAAATAACTCATTTCAAATGTTAGCTGGATGATAGCTGGATTCACAAGGAAAAAAAAAAGTCTACAAAGTGATGCATAATGTCATGGGGAGGTGATCAGAATCCATCTTTATTCATGTATTTATTTATTTATTTTAATATTTATTTGGCAGGGACGATACATAATACAATGAAATATACTAAATAAAATTAAAAGATGCAATGACACAAATGCAGTAGACAGTACAATAAATACATAAGCACAGTTGCAGTTGTCAGTTACTGATAAAAAAAAAATAAAGTAAAATAAAAAAAATAATAATAGTTGTGTTTAACATTAAACATTAGTAGAGTGCTGTTATGTTGACCATAACTTACAAGAAATTAATGTTCACACTTCTGCTGCTGCTTGAACCAGTATTTAACTTTTACTCTAAATCTCTTCAATTCTGTTTCAGATTTCATTTCTGATGGTGAGGAATTCCACAGTTGTGTACTTTGCACCGATAGGAATGACTGACCAAACGTTGTCCTGCATCTTGGAATCTGACAGTTCTGCTTGGTTTGGAATTGACATATTTGTTAACACAGCAAAAGTTAGTTTGCATTAATCATTACAGTGAAACAGCTTGAGTGTTGCGGTAGGTGGTATATTGACCTTACATCCTTCCCATCTATGAAATGATCGTTTCTGCTTCCTGCTCAGTAACAGTGTTTCAAAGCTTGTCATAGTTTCAAAGGCCCAGTTCAAAAGAAAGAAAGCTCTGACTGCATTTCTGACTGTTCAGAAAATAAATGCATTACATCTTAAATGTTAAGGAAGTTATTTGTGTATTTGGTGTTGTAATGCTTAATTTTTGTTTGCAGATTTTCCTGCAGAAACTATTTCTCTAAACAGTTTTTTTCTGTCTTCCTGTCAGGAAAAAAAAAAAAATCCTCAAGCAAGACATGAAATTTAAGTTGAATCTATATTCAAGTTCAGAAATAAATACCTGAAATTGGATGATAAAGATTTGAAAATATGCCTCGCCACACACCCGAGAGCAAATTTATACTGTAAAAACTGAGGAACTCACGTTTACATGAAAAACATGCTCGCTGACATTACACATGATGATGCGGAGATAAGCATTTCTCTGGTCTTATGATCGGGGACAGGTAAAAGTTGCACCATCACTTTCTGGTGGCATTTTTTTTTTACAATTAAAGTGTACCCTCTGGCTATCTTTCCACTGAGTGCACAAGCCAAATATCAGGGCATGTTGTGGTGCTGCTTTACTCCCCAAGTGGAACTAATTAGATGTTCCCAAAGGACAACCCTGTCATCACATTGTTCTGCCCACAATGCAGCCCTGAAAGGGAGGCAGCACGCCAAAGTAACCCAGTGAATAAATGTATTTTACACAAGGACCTAATTTCCAAAATATTCCTTTTTAAAGACAACAGATGATATTTTCTGAATAGATTTCATGTGGAAGCTGAAACTCTGTTGTTTATTTCATGGTGTTCAAGAGCTAGCGGAAGAATGTTTCACCAAACAAAACAAAGTTTTCGG
The DNA here is from genome assembly GCA_037176975.1 of Arrhamphus sclerolepis. Classification (NCBI taxonomy): domain Eukaryota; kingdom Metazoa; phylum Chordata; class Actinopteri; order Beloniformes; family Hemiramphidae; genus Arrhamphus; species Arrhamphus sclerolepis. The sequence goes on along the minus strand of JBAMYA010024179.1, from coordinate 7,804 downwards.
TTTATTAAAGTTTTTAATTTACCACAATGATCTCCCATGTGGCTGCTTGGGTTTTTCTTCTCTACTAAAAAAAGATAAAAACAAATATAAAAAAATAAGGTTTCCAGACTTAAACCTGTCAGACATTTTAAATCGCATTTCACTTGAACTTTTTCCCCGAGACGGCTTGAAGAATAGCATTGTGTTTTATTAATGCTGAAAGGTTTTATTTCTGTGTCTTATCATTTAATCATATGTGTTGGCTAAATTATAAAGTAAAACTCTTGGAGGTTGTCTGGTAAATGTCACTTTATGAGTATAGAATAAAAACAGTACAGGGAACCCTTTGGGCTTTTGGTACATGACATTAAGAAACAGTGTTAGGTTTTTACACCTTTGCCCGTAATTATTTCTAGGGTTGCTGAAACAGTGTAACAGACTTTAAATAAATGTGTGCACCATCAAGTCACACAGGAAAATGTGTGTGTTATCACACATCTCCAAAACACGGCAGGGCCCTAACCACGCATGTATATTTAGGTCTAGGTCACTGTCAGCATTTTGGTACGTCAGTCTTCGTGCTTCTGTAAGAGCTTTCAATGCCCCGCACTGCTGGGTCTGAGCTCCGGGAACTTACTGTTAAACTGATCTTCCAGGATTCAGCATGCGCTCTTGCACTTCAGCCTGGCTGTGGTGTCTTTTTGTGCGGTCTAAATAAACTGGAAGGCGTCAGTGATGCGCCCAGTCAACATAACGTATGGGCACCATTCTAATTTGCAAATCTGGCCATCTTCAGCAATAAATCCCATGGCCTGTTTCCAAGCTCATCTTGTCATGCATCAATCAGTTAAACTACATCTGCTCCTGTGCACTGGCTCGACAATTATAGACTATAATTACACCAGTTAGAAGACTGTCCGTCTGAAGTTTTTCTGATTTAATTCCACATTCGACTCACGGATGTGGGCATGACATCATAAACAAGTTTTGAGTCTTTAGTAATATTTATTTTGGCTTGTGTGTATATATATATATATATTTATATATAATGTATATATATATACTTTACAATGTGATGTTTCTGTTTATAACTTATGATTATGATTGCACCATGAGCCAGACTAAAGGCAATTTTAGATTGGAGTCTAAATTAGATTTTTAGAGACATCCGATCCGAATCAAATCTTCCTGACTGAGACTGACCACATTATATATTGCCGGTGATCAGATGTCCTTGCTGACGTTCCTTAATAGTTGTTATGGTAGCTTATACAGACATAACTACTGCCGACAAACCAAAATGGAGGGTGGGAAACTGACTTTTATTCTGTTGCAAATTATTATGTGGAGTTGTGAGCTAAGTTTGTACGAGTTACAAGAAAGTCATCATCACATTGACTGTCCACTCTGTCAAAACTACACAAAAAACAGAGCATTCTGAACTGGTCCCATCAGCCCAAGCTTATTCTATCTCTGAAAACATGTGCTTTTAAATCCTGACTTCAACCATATGAAAGAAACGGTTAAGTAGGAAACTGGGAAAGAAAAAGGAAAGATGGAAGGACTTTGGCAAAGGCTTGACAGGTTTCAAAGCCATTTTCTCCTGAAAGAGAGTAGTTGTGTCACCATTGTCCTCTATATAATAGAGAAATTTGTGTGTCTGTGTTTTTTGTGTCACGTAACAATATTGAATGTATGTGCTATAACCAAGCATATCAGTTCAATTCAGTTTATTTAACAGACTCATGTCCAAAACCACACAAGACAAAGCACATATTTAAAAAACAACACAAATAAAAGAGATTAAATCACATACAGACATTTTAGCCAATGCAACTTGAGTCTGGATGTGTATCGGGAACAACTCTCAATGGGATTTAAGAGTGCAAACACAATACTGCTGGTGGATTCATCCAGATGTCACTACTTTTAACTTGAGTAGAACAGCTAAACTTACATGCAATGGCATTTGCCTGTACATATATCTTACAAAACTGTCTATATATATATATATATATAATGTATATATCATCAACATCAACATTCACATCATCTATAACAAAATAACCTTACATAATGTGTAAGGTTGGCATAATCATGCCACAATGTAGAAGCTGCGTCTCCAAATTTAGAAAGTAAAATGAGTGAAGTTGCAGTGGACTAACAAAGCTAGTGCACATTTTGTCATGAGGTCTGGTTGGTTTGTAATTGGACAGAACTAATTCACAAAGTCCAGTGCCACAACATGTTCTTTGTGTAATTAAAAAGATTTAGATAAAGATTCTACATTTAGAAAATCATTAATGATGGCATTTTATTTCAAATATTTTGAGCTACACACAAATGTCCAAATTACATGTTTGATCAGAAAATATCAGCGAGATTGAATCTACTATGATGTAAATAATTGATGAACCATAATATGACAGATGATGAACTATTCATCAAATCCACATGGACTCATTAATTTATGATGAACTCTATGTCTACTAGGGTATTATAAGCAGTTCATTATTTTAAGCGTCTACCATTAGCCTCGATAATTGGATGCTCCTCAGCAACATTCATGGTGTGACTCCTTTGCTGAGTCAAAAATAAAATAAAAATGCAAAGTTAGAGTGCACACAATGAACCCATTATTCCCTCAGAGAATACCATTTGTCAAGTGAGGACAGGAATTCCTGCTCCTAAACTGATGTATAGACTTAAACTTATTGTTAGAATCACCACCTCATTATATTTCTACAAATAAATAAATAAATAGATAAATGAAAAGCAAATGAAAAAACAAACAAACAAAAAAAACAACAACAACATGTGTTTCATTCCCTCATTAGTGAAAGCATGCGGTTTTGATGCTCTAACTTAAAACAACAAAGAGCCAGAGAGATGAATGTTGAGAGATGCTGGTCGTGTTTTCTTTCTGTGAGTGCAGCTGATGGTTTAATGAAAGCAAATTTGCCAGGCCATTCCTGTTTCAGAGAGCAAACAAACTTTGGTTTGTCCACATGTAATGAGTCATCACAAATGAGCAGATACCACGTATCATAACAATCAAGATCTGCTCAAAGTGTACACTTTCAGAAAACAAAACAAAAAAACAAAACAAAACAAACAAAAAAAAAATGTGAAATTCATGACTTACAGAGATTTTAAGTACCTCCGTTTTCCAGGGCTCAGCATCATTTGAACATTTTCCTGGAATTAAGTGAACTGGCCAGATGTGGTCCATTCTGTCATTATTCAAAAACAAATGAATATGATGAAAGGAATCTAAAGTGGAGATAGCTCAAACTTTAGATATGGACAGTTTGAAAATAGTTTGGTACAAAATAGAAGGAAATCCACATTAAGCTCAACAAGATTAAAAGGTGCTGAAGACAACAAAATGATGACTGCAGAATAATTTTCTTGGTCAATAAAAAGCCCTCTGCATGATTAACAAAAGTAAAAAATACTCTGGAGAATGTAGTGGAAATTAGACTGCAATATATGTTATTTATTTAAGTCGATTTTTTTTTTTTCCTATTTCCGTCTTTACCATATTCATGTTATTACCGTTGCTTACTATCTCTGCTCGCAGTGTTCAATTAATGCCTAGTATTTTAATCTGTCATTGTTTGACTTTTGGAGGGATCAACTCACAAAATACAGAGTTCACTAAAAGAAATGAAAGGCTGAGTCGTTTCTGTAGTGCTATCACATATTTAAGATAAATATGTGGTAACACTACAAATTCATTAAAACCTTGTGTTTTTACAGATGGTTACACTTATATAATAACCAGTAATACTGTTGGGATTATTATTAAATACAACATTTAATAAGTATTCATGAACAGATACATTAAACTTACTTTCCGTTCTATGAGGAGCTGTTACATGCAATAACGCCATCATCTACGTATGGTCTATGACTCATTTTGCTGTCTGGAGTTCATGAAGTTGAACATGAGTTTGTTGGAGTTCCTACAGTGGACTCACCATCAGTTCTGGTACTGAAGGAAATTTGAATATTTGTGTTCCATCCTTGGAGATCACTGTCACTCCAGTATACAGTACATGTTAGTCATAGCAAGAGAAATAGCACTATTCCCAGTGTTTTTAACTGGCAAAACATGCTCATAAAGTCCACTTGTTTCTGCTTTTTTTATGGAGTCTAATTAAGCTTATTTACTGTTGTCTACCCTTTCAGTTCTCAAACCCATTTTGCATCCTTAAGAACATTTTATAATAGTGGACTATTTTCAGAAGCATAAAAAAAAATAATAATAATAATTCTGACATGTATGTCTGTTACTCTCCATACCCTGATGGTACAGGTAAGTCACAGGAATATAAACATATATTAATAATGATTAGCACATTTGGGACAGCTATATTAGAGCTATAAAGACTCATGTGGTTTTGTCTGCAACTTAGTTAGACTTTCATGTGACCAAACTACTTGGCTAAATTCAGCTAAAAGTGTGCAGGAGTTCATTTCTTAGTAAGCCAGGCTTTGGTGTTTTTCTAATTCTAAGATGTCCAGAAATCCTCCTGGGACCTTGAGATATTTTGTCTTTGGCCTGCTTTGGTGTGGAATTGTTTACTGGTACCACACTGTTTGCTGGAACCAATGAACATGATATGGTCAGTACCAGACTCTGAAAGCAGTCCACTGAAAACACACAACCACACATGAACACACACAAACACACGCACAAATCCACTTCCATAAATAATTCTGTTCTACCACACAACCTCAAACATATAACTTCCCTCACCATATGAGTCCTTCTTGTCTTTCCTCTTTCACAGTTTTTCTGAAAAAAACAAATAAATCCAGTTCTTCAAGTAATTTTTTTAAGTGACACTTATAGAAAACTGAATCACAGGCTCACTCTGAGTGGACTGTGGATTTCATTTAGTGAATATTGCATTGTGCCCACAGACAAAACATTGTTTACTCTAGAAGAAAGCCTCAAGACAGTCTTCTGAACTAAAGGTTATATAGAAGACAAACAAATTAGGCAGGAGTGGAAACCAACCTGTGCAGATTTTGTGAGACTTCTAACAAGAAGCTTTGAATGTGTTTACTTTTGCCTACTTTCTTTATATCTTTGTTGCATTCTTCCATTGTATTTGGACCAATCTAATTAAAACTTATTTTTTTCCCTTCTTTTTATAGCCATCCACTTAACTGAGACATGACGAAACCTCACATTAAATAGTTTGAGGACAGTAGCACAGCTCTACATGAATAAATTGTTCACTCAGTAAAATATGCAAGTCTTTGCAAAATTAATTCAGAATTTCTTGTGATTGCATTTTTTCTCGTTCTTCATTGGTATGTTTTAAAATTTAAGGCGGTGATAAATGTGATGGGGTGGAATTTGTAAAGCTGGTGATGCAGATAAGAAAAGTGGATCCAGCTGAAAGAATCTTCAGCTCCTCTGCTGAGTGACAAGAAGCGACCCCTCCTCCAGTGTGCCACCATTAGTGGCTGTCCTGCTAGCTGGTTCTTGTTTTTGCTGATGATTCTGTGGTTTCTGCGAACAAACACATCTGTCACCAAGGTAGTAAGTGTATCTTTCCAACGTTAAAGTAAAACTCCTATTTCAAGTTGGGACATTGTGTAAAATGCTAATTAAAAACAGAATGCATTGATTTGTAATATTTTATCCCCAATAGAGTATAAAGAATATATCAGATGTTGAAACTGAGACATTTTATCGTTTCATGGAAAATATTAACTCATTCTGACTTTGATGGCAGCAACACATCTCTGAAGTTGGTACAGGGGCAACAAAAGGCTGGAAATGTAAAGCAAATTGAGGAGCATTTGATGCTAATTAGGCTAATTGTCAAAAGGTCAGTAACATGACTGGCTATAAAAGGAGCATTTCAAGGAGACAGAGCCTTCTGGAAGTAAAGATGAGCAGGGTTCATCAGTCTGTGACAAATTGCAACGCATCTAAAAATTGCAAGGTTAATTAATTTCAGAAAAATCTTCCTTCATGAAAAGATTTTGAAGATCCCACCATCTACAATACACAATATAATCAAAAGATTCAGAGAATCAGGAGGAGTGTCTGTACAAGGGACAAGGCAGGTGGTCAAACCTGGATGTGTGTGATCTTCAGACGACTGCATTAATGGCAGACATGAACATATTGGGCATTATTACATTGTCTCAGGAAATGTGAACATGGAGCAAATGTGAACATGATCCAGAAACATTGATATCTTTTTCTGGACCAAAGCTCAACTAAAATGGTCTGAGGCAAAAATAAAACCTGTTCTGTTTTATGAACCCGTTGTTCATAAAACAAAACATTTGGCATCAAAGGCCCAGGACTATGGGGCAGCTAGAATCCAGCATCAAGAATAGAACAACATTCCTCTCTAAAATTTACGCATGTGGTCTCTTCAGTTCCAAGATGTTTATAGACAGTTGTGGCCCTGTTCCAACGTTTTTTGAGATTTCAATAAATCTACACAATCTTTTGGTCAACTTACTTTGAAAGTTCATAGGGCAGCCCAGCTAAGAGACAGAAGAATAAATGCAACATGAATATTGATGGATGGATGAAGAAACCCATCAAAATCCCTGCAAGTCAAAGGACAATAAGAAGATGCTAATCCATGAACAGCATTTGATGACAGTCCCCTGAGATGGAAGAGAAGTGTACACCTGAACAAACAGGTAACATGTGGACTGTGCAAAAGTCATTTGTTTGCACAAATAAAGGCTTCTTGTGGGCCAATTATTTTGTTGGATAAAAGTGACTGTCCCGCAGGCACCTTGAGACTATTTATTATCAAGTCAACAATGGACGTGTCTCTATTCTAACATACTTTAGAGTCAAATGTGAGGCATCTCTCCAACAGCTGAAGCACTAAGATTAACTTATAAAACAGACCAGTAAATTTAAAACAGAATGGCAGAAAAACAAAAGAATCAATGAGTTGTATTGGCCCAATCAAAGGCGACACCTTCATCTGACTGAAATGCTTTAGCTGGACCTCGAGAGAGCTGTGCTAACTTCAATGAATTAAAGTAACATTTCAAAGAAGTTTGGACCACAGGTACTCCACAATGAGTTGAAGATTAATGTCATGTAGAAACAATTACTTTAAGTTATCAATATTATATTGTTTATACTGATTTGTAGGAAATACTTAGTTTTCCATACACTGCATTCACATTTTGTCTTAGCAATAACATAATATGTTATGTGTTGTTGTTCATTTGAGGTAATGTTTATGTAATCTTAAACCTGATCAGTGCAAAATACATTTTCCCCATGTCCTAATACATAAACCCCTATAACTGAGTGCCAATGCTTGTGTGTGCAACTGGTCAGTTGCTTTGAAGTCTTTTTTGCTAAATGAATACATTCTCATCAGGTTTCTACCCTTCAGCACCTGCATTAGTGTTTATTCTGTCCATAAGTTAATGTTTATCTTTTTTTTCCTCATCCAGCTGCCACCTCTCCTATCTATTAATGTATGTGGGTCTTTTTCAACCGTCCAAAGAGTGAGAAAACCACTGTTGTAAAGTTACTCATTCCTTACTAATGCCTGACATGAGGATGATGATTGTTGTTATTATTTTTATTCCTCATCCATCTATCCATCCTTCCATGCTTCTTATTCAGGCTAAACTGGATTTTTTGGAGCCTATCTCAGATGTTATAGGGCAAATAGCTGGATTTGGACAAGTCTCCAGCCCATTTCATGGCTACTTCTTATCCATATTAAATATCCTCAGTTGTTCACACAGCACTTTGATAAGTCGCCAATTGAAATCAAACACAGCCATAACCAATAGAAATAATCAT
>JBAMYA010024138.1:0-16476 GCA_037176975.1 Arrhamphus sclerolepis | reverse complement strand
GCAGTGTTTTGCACATTTATGGAGTTTTAAATGGTTAATCTTATGGTTTTAAATGGTTATATGGTCACTGTTTTCACGAAATTAGTTTGAATCACTACATTTTAGTGATGATAAATATTTGCAAAACATTTAGTTATGGATAATTAACATTTAAAATGTTCAAAATATTTTTTTTTTTTTCAAATATTTGAATTTGGTACATGTTTATCGGTTCCAAAGTTTAATAAATCAGTCACTGATGGCACAGTGCTGTTTTAGGTCTTTTTTTATTTTATTTTTTTTACAACCAAAAATGATTTAGGGGGTACTTGACTGACAAAATATTTCACAGGGGGTACATCACTGAAAAAAGGTTGAGAACCACTGTTTAAGTTAGTACATAAAGATCAACATCCATTAACTAGTAGTGTTGCTTATATACCATAACAACATAACACTGAATTTTCTCTGGTGTACGCCCATGTTTTCTGTTAACTTCTCACCTGTTGCTGATGAAGCATCGAGTTCCAGCACTTACACACACATCCACTTTTAAAAGGTAGCAAACATATTTAAGTAGAAGAGTTATTAAATGTATAATGAGTCAACTTATTGGACAAAATGTGTTGGTCTGAGTTAACGTAGATTACCTGTTTCTGAGGACTGAAGAGATGAGATTTCTGTCAGGGTCACATGGACGTGGAGTATAAATCCAACATAATCTGAGCCACCGCTGACTCTCCTGGTGTGTTCATGTCCTTCAAGTAGTCTGTGTGTCTCATTTCAGTTGTTGTATTCTTTTCCTTGTTCCTTCCATCAGCAGTCTCTTAACTCCACCTTTGTTACCCTTTAGCTGGTAAACGTACCTAACCTAACCTGCTCGACAGGTGCAGCTGTGCATGTGTGCATTTTTCCAAACAGCTTTTGTTTTTTTTTCTCTCTCTCTCTGCAGCACAGAGACAGAGACAGTTGTTCTCGTGACTTCAACACATACATTTTCTTCCCACATCAGGACTGCCGAGTCCAGAAACGGTCCGTGAACCATTCAGACCTGCATGTCAGACATTCATTGAGCCTCCCTAGCTTCACGCTCTCACAGTTTCAAATCATTCCACATTAGCTGTAATTCTTAAATGGGGTTGTTGCACCTTATTTGCACTCGCTGTTGTTTTTTTATTATTATTATTATTTTTATTCACCTCATCAGCTTCTGCGTAGGTCACTAACAAGAGTGTCCCTGTGTAATATTTAAACTGAGATATTAACAAATAAGCTTGTGTCTTTTTACAACCCACATACAAGTATGCATTGGATTTTTACATTTTGTTTTGGACAGTTTTATATACTTGTGCAGTGAAGCACTCTAGTATAAAGCTGCATTTCTTAAATTCAGTGCTGCAAGTTAAGAAATTTACACCAGAAACAAACAGGCAAAATATTCATTTAAAGGAAAAGACAATTGCAGTACATTAAATTACCCACCTCTGAGGTTCAGAAAGTGAAGCAAAATGTGGCTTTAGGGGGAGATGAACATCAAGAAGCTGAATAATTCTGTTCTGTTCTGAATCTGTGAATTTACGACATCCAGTAAATCTATACTTCTGCCTAACAATTACACACCTTGTGCAACAAAACACTGCTGAAAGTTACGCAGATGACATATTGATTGATAATGAAGGAAACTATTTTTTAAAAAAGGAAACTTTACTGGGCGTGGACCAGTGCTGGACAACTGCTGGACTTTTTTAGACGTTGTAGAAAGATTTGCAATAACAGTTGCGAAAGGAAGAAAAAAAAAAATCTATTTTTGTGCTTAAGAGATTATATTGAGATGTCAAGATGAGATGTTCAGCAAGTCATGAGGACTTGTGACATCACAGATTCGTATCAGAGTGCCTATCTTGATCTCCACCTGACGCCATTTTGCTGCACTTTGCTGTATAAGTCAGAAGGGGGTTAACGTACCCCATTCTGTTGCTCCTCTTCGTTGCAAATCCACTAGCTGATTACCAGAAGGCTGTTTAACTCACAAATTATAACTACAAGCTGTAATCAACCCGAGGTTTTATTTAATATGATTAATTCTACTATCAACCCTCCTATTTTTGTTCTGATAACAACAACCAATATTTCACCAATGACGTGGTGGTCTGTCAGACAGAATTTAGCTCTTAAGCATAATGTCTCTCTAAATTCACCGGACACTCTACGGTTGTTTGAGCATATGGAGCCTGTATCCTTCTCATTTCTCCGTAGAGTGGTAAAATATCTGAGACCCACAAACTGCCCTTGAGACATTGTCCAGCTAAACAGCTGATAGATGTTTGTCATGTTGTCTTCTCCTTCTTATGAACTCTCGCCTCAGGACAGGATCTGTTAATCCTGCTTTTAAGCACGCTGTGGTTCAGCCCATCCTGAAAAAAAAGAAAACATGCCTCAGACACTCCAAAAATATGTTTTTACTCAGCTTCAGTTGTTTTCAGAGGACAACTCTTATTTTTGAAAAGTTTCAATCTGGTTTTAGAACTCGTCACAGTACCGTATCTGTGCTAAACACCGCCTGGTCTGCTGGTTCTTGTACGTAGTTGGGAGGAGTGTTTAGGAGTCATTCACTGAAGCTGCAGTCAGTTTTTCTTTTATTTACACATTCCGTGTTTATATAAATATATTGTAGAAAGCGATATTTAATTGGAGTTACTGAGTTTAGTTTTTAAATTTTGTTTTCCTGGCATGTCTTTATGACACTATTATCAGTTGCCACAGATCAAAGAATTGTGGAAAACTATTGATCTTTTGTCAGGACAGACTCAATGGCACGACTGGCAAACTGTCCAGATCCCAGTTCTATTGAATTTAAAGTTGTGTATATTAAGAAGGAACGAAAGAAACAAGTGTGAAGTCATATCAGTCTTTTTTTTTTTTTTGTTCAGTTGAATGAATATCCTCCAAGAATGACGTTTACATTCTCGCTTTGCACGAGATTTTGAGTCGCGCTGCCTTCCTCCTCAATCCCAACCATAGGAGTTGGCCGTCTTTGAAAATTAAGTCTAAGACCCCAGTAAAACTTTGTCGAGTGAAATAAACGGAGGCTCTTCTGTATGTGAACTCTGGTTAATGATGCAGGATCTCTTTGCATACCTAACATGCATTCTTTGGATGCAACGTCACAATAGCCCATTATGTATGACTCAGCACTCTGCAAGGACCTGCTACACCCTCCGATGAACAGTCCTCACCTGCGTAACTGTTAAGTGACAGAATTATGGTAGAACCAAACTGTGCAACTACAGCATTTATAATTTTAAGAAAATCCCAAATAATCTGAACAATTTAAGAACAGGATATGAGATCAATAAAATAATCCTTTCTTTTAAACATCATTTATAGCTTCTTGTTCCACTCTGGAGTTGTGCAAGTGGACTTACAGCCCCCCAACTTACAATTTATATATTGTTGGGGTTTTAAAATGAGAGGGTAGCTTCACTGCACCTTCAGGTCAGGGAGCGGGCTCTATGGTCTGCATCTACGCACTAAATGCCCCACCTTCTGATGGTCCAGGGTTATAGAAGGAGACAGAATCATTCTGAGGGGCTTCAACTCTCATGCGCCAGGGAAGGACGACATCTCCGATCTGAATCCGAGCGGGGTTCTGTTGTTGGACTTCTACACAGGTCAGTTTGTCCAAAATGGCACCAGGACACTGTAGACCAAAGTTTGATGATTGACTTTACAGGAGTGTCACTGGAGCTGCGGCTGTATGTTTTGGACACTCGGGTGAAGACAGGAGCTGAGCTGTCAACTTATCACCACCTGGTGGTGGGTTGGATCAGGATGACACAGACCAGTAGACCAGTAGATCAAAACATGCAGTGGGAGGGTCCAGCAGGAGATGCCATCAGGGAGACCTCACACCTCTCACACGGCATCAGCAGATCAATGCAGCATCTGCAGTGGAGTGGACTCTGTATCGGCCTATCATGGTGAAGAGACACTGGACCCTCTGTTTAACTGTCAGTCTTTCATTCTACCCCCACCTACGGTCACAAAAAAACCCATAAAAACCAAAAACAGTGCCCCCAACAAACCAGGCCCAGATTAGCAGTAATCAACACATGGATAAACATGACTATAAATGACTGGAGGTATAAATGCAAATAGTTCAGTAAAAATCTTTTATTAGCTGTGCGTAGCTCTTGCTGGGAGCAGTCTTCAACTGTACCAGTTTACACATATTTTCATTTAGTTTTACATAACAAAAAAAAAACCACAACAACAGAAATGTAACATGTAACTAATCAACAAATCTGGACCCTAAGTGTGAAATGAAGACAACAGAACAGAACGAGATTAGCGAAATGCAGCCGAAGTTCACAGCTGCATTCAGTTGGAGTCCATTTTGACGGCTGCAACAGATGCGTCTGTTGTCTGCAAACATTTCTGCAAGAGAACAAACAATAAAACTACATGAGACTCACTCTGATTAAAGGAAAGACATTTCATACGTTTTAAAAATATTAGAAGTTCATTCAAAGTTCATTAACAGATCTGTTCTTCTATTAATCTGACAGCGTCACAGAAGTTGAAATGAAATTCAGCAGGTTGAACTTAGGTTATATCTACAATGCATCAAAATAAAATAATCCCAATACAATCTTATTCCTTTTCATTTTTAAAGAACAATAAATCTAGAAATGTCTTGATACACATAAAAAACTGCAAAAATCACTCAGGGGTATTGTTTCAAACTTTTATTTAGTTTCTGGGAATTTTAATGACTCCCAAAGACACTGGTGTTGTTTGGATTATGAAGTCAAAACAATATGAAAAGCTTGTCTCTTTTGACACGACGTAACCCTGGGGTCCTTAGCAACACAATGATGCATCACTGTTAATATGACAGTCACACAGTCCTATTTATGCACAGGCATGCATAAATAGGGGTGGCTTTGACTTTGTGTTGTGGTCATCAAGCCTTAATTTGGTATATGACATGTAATTCAGACAAATCTGACAGATTGTGTCTTTAAATAAACAGCAGCACAGTGTAACAAGTATGTGCATGAACTAGTCTGTGGTTGTTCTGTGCTCTCTCTTCACACAGGGGCAACTAAGAAGACTAAATTTCAGAAGTGGATGATGACCTCATGGAATTATCAGTGGAGTTGAGCCGATACTCGGCTGAAACAAGTATCCAGTACGGGTAAAGCACTTTTGCAGAGTACGAGTATTATACGAGTAATATGAGTCAATATCTGCGCTAGGACTGAATGAAAATCCTCACACAGCGTTAGCCCCTCCCCTACTCACACAGCGTTAGCCCCTCCCCTACTCACACAGCATTAGCCCCTCCCCTACTCACACAGCGTTAGCCCCTCCCCTACTAACACAGCGTTAGCCCCTCCCCTACTAACACCTCTGCTCACTCACACAGAGAACAGCTCTCTCTCTCCCTCAGTCACTCAGGTTCTTTTCCGTTAACATTTCGGGTTTCTTCAGCTTCAAGTTTGTTTTTATTTCAGTTTGTACTTACTTATAACCAGTAGAGTTCTGGTAAACGTGGGTTTGTTCAGACATGGTGCTTGGTAGAAAGCGACTCGCACGCGTCTCTGCCTGTCGGACTTTTTTTTTCTTTTTTTAACGGCCGGTTAAAAAAAATTTTTTTTGATCTCACGCACTGTCTGACACTTTCTAGGTAGTAGTGGTATAAATAGTGGTATAAATAAGTTTACAAATTAAGGCACACACATACACCCTCACAAACACTTGGTGTGGAAATAAAAAATAAAATAAAAAGACACCCCCCCCCTTAATAAAAAGAAAGTTATGTTGAGTATGAAAACTCTTGTTCATTACATTTCATAATTGCAACCACGTGTTGTATTCATTGTTGCAAAACTTATTAGTTTGCTATCGTGATCAAAACCACTGATCTGAAGCTCAATGCTGATGCTGTCCTGTAAATAGTTTTCTAATCAGCAATAAATATAACAATTTCTGATCAACCCATATCAACTAAATGCTTAAAATAACATACTGGTTAAAGCCCCGCCCATTTCAAGACAACCAGACCCACTTCCAGGTTAGGCCCCACCCACTCCGAGTACATAGGGATACAGATAATTCATATGGTTAACAGATATGGATAATGCTGTACTCACTCATCCCTAATTATCAGTGCTGATTAAGTATCTATTGTCAACTTTGTGAATAGTGGGAAAGACAAAAGGCAAAGTCTGCTGCTAATCAAGCAAACATCACCATCAGGGACCTTCATTTTGATGAAGCGAGTAATGATTATGAGTTGCTCACCTGCAGGTTCTCATAATGTTTGAGGGTTTTGCAGTGACTAATCTGTGCCACTTTGGCTCCGCTGAAAAACCGACCGCACACCTTACAGAAGAACCCCGTCTTTGGGACCAAATACTCCATTCCTGTTAACACACAATACTTCTGAGCAACAAGCAACAAGAACATCCATTCACAGTAGTTTGTGATCGTTAAAAACAGGGAAATGTGATTTAACACTGATGATCACCGTACCAACAGGCTTGTTGGGGTCATAAGGAAGGAGGGGGCGCTCTGTTTTCGTGGCCGTATCCATCGGTAATTTTGTCTCCAGACTTTTTTCTTTGGTGTTCTGGTCCTGAGCCGCCTCCAGTTTTCCTGTAGGAGACACAACTCTCTTCAGTGACGCAGAAAAAAAACATTAAAGAAAAAACCTGTTTGTCATTTCCTGCATTCAAACTGCTGTTTATAAATAAATAAATAAAAACCCTGAAGAATAATTAGTGAGGATGCTGGCACCTTATACATTATTTAGATAATCTATAAACATGCTTTTTCAGGAAATTTAAAGACAATATTATAAAGCTGATTGACTGAGACATGGTTATTTAAATAAACTGGAAAATATGTTTACATAATTAAAACCAATCAAACATCTCAACTGGAGATCTTATGAGTACAAGCCAACATCAAAGCTACTGCTTCCTCTCAGAGTCATGAAACAAATAAAACCAAATAAAGCTCACCAGCTTCTTCATTTGTATCTGCCGCCTCTTTACTATCTTTTTCCTGCATCTGTTCATTTTCCTCCTGTTTGATCGACACATCCAACATCTCTTTATTGTTGGCCTGAGTAAAAGTTTTGCTCTTGTTCTCGTCTTGACTCTCAGCAGTCATCGCGCCTTCAGCTGCGCTGGTCGAGGAAGAGTCAGATGTAGCTTCAGGGACTGGTAAGGAAAGAGGTTCGACATCTGAGGTGGAGTCCAAAGTGGTTGTTACACTGGTGTCTTTAAAAAAAAACAAAAAAAAACAAAACAAACAAAGTCAGTCAAGAATCAAAAGTATAGAAATGGTTTCCTTAATGTGAGGACCTACCTGGCTCAGGTTTGATGTCAGGCTGGGGTGCTTCTGATTGACATGTAAGGGTTAGGTTGGGATTAAGTGTTCCACTTGAAGATGAGTTGATCTGAGAGGCTGGTGGAACGGATGCTGCAGCGCTGGGGTCCTGGCTAAGTGTTAACTCGTGCTGCGCCAACACATCTGAGGTCTCAGCTGTTGACATGATCGCACGCTCAGACTCTGACAGCTGCTCCTCAGAGTTTGCCTGAGGCTCTGTGACCTCCACGTCCTCGAAGCAGAAGACAAGATGAAGAGCATAATGTTACAACACCCAAAGAAATTACAATCTGAGACACGATTTATGTGAAAACAGCTAAATGCCACCCATTAAAAGCATCTTCCCATCCCTATCTCACTCCTGATCAGGCTTTATCTTAAATTAGCTAAACTCCTAAGTGGTTTTCCTTAAGCTACACTGCTTTTTAGTCCATTACCTTGAGTTTATATTTTATTATGTGAGTGGGTACCAATATAAGGGTGTATCTGAAGACATTTTTACTACTTCTTTACAAAAAGAAAGGAGAAAATAAAGTTTTTTTTGCACCATAGTGAAACAACCTGTGCCTAAATAATATACACATATATTTATATATATACATACATATACATATATACATATATATATATATATACCTCAGAAGTGTCTTGTTGGACAGATGTGGGAGCAGCATCCTCATCCTCGAGAGTTTCCACGGGAACATTGGGGGAGGGAGACTGAGGGAGGTCAGTCACATCTCCTACTTCATCCACTGTCACAAAATCACTCATGTTGAAGGGGAAATCATCAAGCTCCTCCTCCTCCTCCTAATTTAATGACACATTGGAAACCACAACTCATCAGATGGAATTGAACCTGCTGGTTCCTGCACTCGTTGACCAGCGAGTCTCTTCTCACCTTTGCGGTTTCATCCCTCCAGGAGCTATGCCTGTATCCCTTCGACCTGTGGTAGGACCTTGATCCCGAATACCCTTCCTCATAACTTCTCTTTCTGTCCCGTCTCTCTCTTTCTCTCCTCTCCCAATCCCGTCTTTCTTCCTCTCTCCTATCCCTTTCCCTCTTGGCTCTATCCGCTCGCTCTTTCTCCCTTTTGTCCCTCTCCCTCTCCAAGGCCCTCCTCTCCCTCTCCCTCCTCTCTTTCTCCCTCGTCTCCTTCTCCTTCCTCGCCTCTGCTTCTTTTCTCTCCCTCTCCTGTTTCTTCATCCCCTCTTCTTCTACGGAGTTCTTAGCGGTCTCTTTTGTCTTCTCTGCAGCTTTTTCACCCTGCTCCATGTCCCCTCGTGCTTCCTTTTGCTCGCCACTGGATGGAGTTGCCGTGTTGTTTGGATGGCTGGCAGTTCTAGTTCTGCACTCCACAAGCAGCGCGTTAACCATTGCTTGAGTCATCTGCTCAAATAGAGATCAAAAGGATGCAGTTAAAACTTAGTAATACCAATGTTCTGCAAGTTCATAACCTAAATGGATGTTTTACCTTCGGGAGCTCTGGCATGGCTGTCTCTTGGGATGTTGATATTTCGTTATCGTCAGAGGCTTTTGTCTCTCCTCCAACCGAACTCATGTCTGCCTCAGATGCAGTTTTGTTCACTTCTGCTGTTTCAGCTTCAACTTCCGGCGCCTCCGTCATCTCAGTCACTATGCCCGCATCCGCTTCGGTGCTTTGTGTAGCTAAAACATCAGAATTAGCGTTCTCTTCTTTTTTCATACTGCTCTCATTTTCTCCCAGACATTCGTCCCCACATCTGCTCTTATCCTTTTCATCGCCATCTTCGTCCTTCTCCTCCAAAGGTGGCTCAGAATTCTCTTCCCCTGCAGTTCCGTCTTCATCTGCAGCTGCAGGTTGGCCGTCTCCACCTTTTTCAGGTATAAGCTACAACCAGAAAAAAGAAAGAATTGATAACTTCAGACGTGCATTCAGGTGTTCAGAAGAGTCTGCCAGTGGTAGAAGATCTACGCTTCGCTGAGTCTCCACCACTGCGAGTCATTTAAGTTACTGACCTCGGTTGAATCACCAGACGCTGCATTGATTTTACTCTGTACGGTGGCTTTGCGGTCAGGCTTGCGAGAGAAGAACAAAGGATTGTTGTGGATGATGCAGGGAAACATCTGGAAGCGTTTAAAAACAGAGAAGGCCATAGCTGAGGTCGCCATCTCACAAATGACCTGAGCAGGAAGAGACAAGAACACATTAGACTCTTTTTGCTTCACCTGTAAAAGTCAGGTTTGAGGGATTTGGAGAGAATGTACTTTTAACTGTCTTAAGTAAACCAGGTGTGCAGAAAAACAGTCCTCACCATACTGTTGAGCACCAGAGTCTTGATGACCGTACCAAAGCGTCGCACCAGTTTCAGGACCTCAGAGGGGCCGGACGGTGTGTTTGGAACATTCCTGATCACCAGGAGGGTATTCCAGGAAACTGGTGCCACGTTTTCCTATAGAGAGAATAAGCATTTACTTTAAGCACCATCATATGATGCTCTAAAATGTAGCTAAGTATTGTAAACTTAATTATATGTGAAGTAAGCAAGTAGCCAAATAAGCGCTGAACAATATTGCAAATACCCCAGCATTTAATAGGACTCCTTTTTTCATCTTAAGCTAAATAGTGCTTAATAAGACAAAGCAGGTTTTGCCAGCCAGCAGTCTTACAACCAAGTTTATTCTTTGTGATATAAAGCAGCAAAATGAGATGAATTTTAATACTCACTAATAGATCCGCTGGACCCACAAAAATATTGTAAAGGGCCACCTGTGTGAAGAGTTTTTTTGATTAGGATTAGTCATTAGCTCAGGTTCACTGCTTTAAAAACATGGAAGGAAAAAATGAATGAAAGGACTAACACTTGACACCCAAAACCCAATCGATATTAAGATTTCCAGCAGAAATGTACGTAGATGAGAACCGTACCGGTGTGTCGAGGCCAAGGTGCTGTTTGAGAAGTGCAATTTTCACTTCAGAGTCGTTGACATTTGCAGGTTTGAAACTGTGGACTTTCACCAGCTCTTGAGCAACTTCCAAGTCTGGCAACGACACAAGTGCCTAACAGCCGAAATACAAAAAATGTGTTTAGTAATGTGTTATAAAATCACTTTCTTTTCAAGCATCCATTTTAATATCTTATTATCAGGGAAGGGTCAATAATTTCTGTTTAAAAGTCAAGCTGTCTATGACAGGTCACGGCCAGACTAGACACTGACACGTCCATATTTGTTTGTTTAACAGAAATCAAGTACAATGCATCATGGGTACAGGGACTCAGAAACACAGGATCATATTTTCATGCTTTCAAAGTGTGTTAACTTACCAAGTGCTGATTCTGGTTGGCCTCAAAGTGACATATGCAATACTACTGAAACTTTGTTTTTGGTGCAGTGTATCATTAAGCATTAAACATCTGGACAGCGTTCAAGTTTAAACGTTTCTCTAACTTTACATGGAATTCTGAGCACCTCTGTCTCAGGACCTGCTGTGTTTTCACCATTACAGATGCTGCGCCTTAAGACTTTACATTCATAACTACCCAACCAGTACTGAAAACAGAAACTTAGCAACATTAAGAATTCAGGCTAATGTCATGTCAATGTGACATTTTGTTTTTTTTATATAACGTTGGAAACAAAACAAGAGTCAGATTACACCACGTTTGACCTTCACCTTTCCGAGATGTGCTGCCAGGATGATGTCACAGGGAGTCGTATAAGGCTGGACCAGCTGGATGATGTCACTCTCAGAGCAGCTATTCTCAGGTAGTCCTGTGATCAACACCTTGCAGTGCTGCTGTCGACGATGTATTGATAGATTGAGAATTTAAAAGGGTTACTTCAAAAGCAAAATCTCTGAAAACTGATGTCCAATTAAGAAATAGTACACAGATAATATACCTGATCTGTAGTCTTCTGGTTGGCACCATCTGCTGCTATGAGAAGGTGGAAAGACAAGTGGGAAAAACAGTGATAAGTGGAATGTTTTTAAAATCACAACTTGATTCTTCAGCGTAAAAAAAAAAAGACATATAGCATAATGAAGTATAAAATGAGTCTCAGAGGAGACAGTTTAAACTAAAATTAAGTATAAGAGTGGGTTTATAATGAAATGCAATACATTAGTTTCAGTTTGGTGCATCAAATAATACAATTAAAAGTAAATGGAACTGAGTATAGTTGTTATTGATTAGACGCCGTTCCCATCACTTGACAATAGAGTAACAACGACTTATAAATGTCAGAACTGGCTTCTTGACATGGAAGAGATCATAAAGGTTTCCTACCAGAGTTATTTCCAGCTTCACTTTTACCCTGTTCTGGAGCAGTTATGCTGGAAAGACAGGAGTGGTGAATACCAGTAAATCTCCAGTGGGCCGGCAACACAGTAAAGCCCCAGGTTAGAAACACAAATGCTGCTAAAATGTTTATTTTTTGACAAACCTGTTGGTATCAGATGACTGTTCATTGTCAAGTGTCTGCGAGAAGAAAAAGCAAAGAATGACAATCAGATCACACACGTACAAGAAAAGAAACAAAAAACACTTTTTACCAACTCATGTTACAAACTCATTCACTTCTAACTCCTGTACTGTAGATGGTTATAATGGATTAAGCACCAAAGGATATGAAAGCTGGACATGCCAGCAATCTCACATGCATACCGTGGCAACTGAAGCTGTGATTTCCTGGTCTCTGATGGAGAGCGTTTTAGAAGAAGCCAGAGCCTGAGCATCCTCGGCTGTCATCATGCATACAGATGCCTAAAACAGCAAAGTCGTGATGTGTGATTGGCAGAAAGAATGGCTGCTGTCTGTTTCCAATCATCTATTTTATATAAAAATAAAAAAATCTTTAAGTTTTTTCCTTAAACTGCACCTTCTGTCCTTGGCTCTTCTCGCTCTCTTCTTCAGAGCATGACATGAGGATCACATTATTGATCTTTCCAAATGATCTAACCAAGTCAGTAACTTCTTGTTCAGAGGCATCTACTGGAATGCCTGTAAGATAAACCAGGCGATGTGCAGCAGACACGTCCTGGACTGCCTTCTTCTTCTTCTTCTTGGCAGGTGGAGGTTTGAGGGACTACAAAACAACAACACATTTTATTTTCCCCCATTTTCAATGAACAAATTTGAATTTCTAAATTAACTGTCAATATAAAATTCTATAATTGTATTTAATAAATTACTACAACAACTACGATTATTGATTTTGTTTTTTTTTGTTTCGTTTAAACTCTGACATGAGATGAACTGAGCAAATGTGAAACTGCAAAAAAATGGCCTTTTGGGTAAAGCTTCAGGCAGATAAACTGAGTGACACATCTTTTTCATCTTTGTCATCTTACCATCTTGGTTGTTTTGCTTCCTGACTTCACCGTCCCCTTGGTGGCTTTGGCGGAAGGCTGTGACGGGGAACTTTTGCTTAAATCATCATGTGGACGCTTCACACCACGAGGCAAACCTCCTGTAAGTACAGAAGGGAAGAAAAAGAAATTATGATATACCGACAAGCACGTTTAGATTTAGTATTTTGACAATGTTGTGTATGTTGTGTGCTGGATGTGTGATTTCCAAGTGTACAGACTCCAAAGCCAGTCAAATAAAATAGTAAACATTGAGCCTACCCATCCCTGAGTTAAAGTGATAGAAATGCAAAGAAAAGAGGCAAATGGAATCAAACTGACAGGAGGTCTGGCTAACTTTGCATCTGATTAAAATTACTTTTCAAAATGTTAAATTTCAACAGAGTTGATGCAGAGCAGTGCTGGTGCTTTCAGGCAAAGGGAACCACCCAATGAGAGCACACTGGGCATTTCTGAAGTTAGTGCCTCCTCTAGGGTTCTGTTTCACAGGAAACAAGCAATTTACTCTGGGAAAGATAATATCTTTCAGAAAGCAATTTTCACTAACTTTTCTGAAGACATTCATGACAAACTTTGCTCCTGAGAACAAGAAATGCAACTTCTGTAGTCAGCAGCATGAAGGAATAAAAACAGTGACTAGCCTGACGATTCCCGGCTCCTCCTCTCTGGCCAGGAGTCCCTGGAGGATGACGGCGTTCGCTGCTTATAGGGGGGGCTGTGTGATCTGGAGTGGTGGCGGTCGAAACGATGACTCCGCTCTTAGTTTAGCAAAAACAAAGACAGTTTACAAAATGGGCATATAAGACTGTGCATACACGAGACTGATCTAGGAAGATGACCAATGATAGCATCACTCCATGACAAGTATGATGAGTCTGGTCTCGGTATCATGAAGAGAAACATCATAAAATAACAAGAGTCAATAATGGTCAACAGAACTGCAGTCAAGCCGAAGAACAAGAGTTGCATGAATGTAAGCACAGAAGCAGGACATCGTAGCCATCTTCCACTGAACAGCACAGCTCAGTTCAGGTGAGTACGGTTCAGAGGAGCTCTAACCCGGCTTGTATTTCCACAGCCTGGTGTGCAAGCCTGATGGTTATAGCTACGTCATTACAGTGTGTCATCACGCCATAAGTAATCTATCAATGGGGCAGAGTATTGGGAAAAATGTTCCACTTCGACAGAGGTTGGTATCTAGTTATGCTGGGTCACCATCCTTCCACAGTCATCCCACAGCTTCTTACATTTATTCCATCATTTGTCTCCTGGAAACCCTCAGCAAAGCTTTCCATAGAGTTCCCTTTAGCACTTCTTAAAGCAAAGAGGAAGGTCTGCATGTTCTTGCTTTTCCAACAAGCATTGCTACACACTACCATTGCTATAGAGAAATAAAGACTCTTCTTTATCGTGGTCAACAATGTATTTTTTTTCCAGCTAAAGTACCTCTTGTGTTTTCCTCAATTTTGCAGGGAAGGGGCAGAACAGAAGGGTACCAAAAACATTGGAGTGATTATTTTGGCACCACTGCCAACTATTCACAATGGCAACACAAAAAAAGTCACACTGACTCGAACCTTTGTGGGCTACTCAGTGAAAACATGACTCATGATGGCAGAACTGGAAAGGAAAACATTTTTAAGAAAGTTAAGAGGGTGAAAACAACAGTGCATATCAGCAATACACAATAACTTTAGTTATGATTAATGATGTTAATTAAAGTCCCCCAGCCACTATTTTCTATTTACATGTGGAGTAAATATTTAATAAACAGCTTATTTGTATGGACTCGACTGATGTACCTCTTATTGTACATTTAATAAAGGTTTGGAATTTTGACCTCTGAATTTCCCCAATGGGGATCAATAAAGGTCTGTTCTATTTGAAATCCACTAGAATGTATAACTTTGACATTTTCCTTCTTTGCAGCTTCCAGCATAGACCTACCTGTGTAGGTCTGAGGTCGTTGGTGACGGTGGGGAGAATAAGACCTCCCATGCTGCCTAAGGGGATGAGTGTCCATGCGATATTTGCCTTGGGGAGGACTTGGGGTGCGAGAAAGGGAGTGAGACATGGAATGAAATGGAGACCCATCTTTTGGATCCCACAGAGCCCGGCTGCCATATCGTCCACTTCGACTGGGGCAAAAAATAATTTAAAAAAACATTACACACATACAAACACAGGGCTTTAGGCATAACGAGCTAAATTATCTCAGAACAAAAGCAAATGTCGTTAACAGAGTAGGAAAGCAGCAGCTGCTACCATTAGTTGCAAAATGTTGAACCAGAAGCCAACAGACTATAAACTTTTAATGATTAACTTTTAAAAATGAAACTCTATATACAGCCTCAAATTATCTATCCAAGCCAAGTAACAGAAGAAGATATTTATAAATACTATAAACAGTCAACTGACCTTGGTAGATTTGGTTTCCAGTGAGGATACCTTCAGACACACAGACAAACATCTTTTAGCATATAATGCAGCAACGTTAGACTCAGCTTTAAAATGTTGCCATAACATACCTAAACGTATGCACTAAACAGCCCTAAGAATTTTTCAGCTATTATCAAAAGGGAAAGTAACATTAATTTTGTATATTACTGCATACCAGAGTGCTCATTTTAAAGAAAAAGCATGAAAGCCTATCAAAATTCTCACTTATCACCATCTAACCTTTACATTTTACCTCTACCTTCGACTACTAAACAGACTTCAGCAGCACGTTAATCCTTACTTGTTGCGCAGGTCTCTGCAGGCAGACGTGTGGTTGACAGTGTTAACATGGTCAACCCAGTCCTAGAGTTTAAAAGAAAAAAAAGGAAGATGAAAGTGTCACTATCAGATACCGATGGACAGAAGCAAAAGCGTTACGACTCTGAAGTTTTTTTTGTTTGTTGGTTTTTTGGGGGGTGGGGGTTATACACACATCATATTTCTCTTAATAAACGCTGATTGATGTAAAATTCTAAATATTGTTCATCATTTACACATTAAAATCTCAGTTTACCAAATTTAGGGTAGCTATCACTTTTTCTTACAATGGCAAAATCAGCACTTTAACAATTAGATGTAGACTACGTTTTTCACAGTTGGCCTCAGCACGCGTGATGACATCACGCTATAACATAATTTTAAGTCAATTGTAAAAGTGCAATAGGTGTAAAGATGTCATCCAAGGAGTGGTCATACACAGTATCTGTAGAAGTGAAATTCCAAAGGTTAGCATTAGCATCATTGACATTTAGTCAAAGTCCTGCGGTGCCGTTATTAGGGAGGGAGCGTTTATTAGAGGACATACGGTGTGTGTATTTATCGTTCTAGACAGTTATTTTCTAATATCTATACACTCTGCCCTCAAAGCTCAGTTCTTCAGTCTCTTCCTCACACTCAGTGTCTAACAGAAATACAGTACAGCGTTTCATTTTGTTCATGTCAGAAAACACAACTGACATAACATTTAACTTTGAGGAAAATAAAGGAAAGTTGTTTTTTTTTTTTTTTAAATTATCTTCTTGAGGAGAATGCTGTTTTCCAAGGTCTGGAGACAAATATTAAATAATTCTTTGCTCATCAGCCAGTAGCACATTCTGCAACATTGTGGTGTAATAAACATTAATATCCCTTTCTAATTTACAGAAACCTTTATTTCATTAAGAAAAAAAAAAAAAAATATAATGTAAGTATGTGAATGAGTCACAAATTATAGTTGACGGATTTTAACAGACTGGCAGCCGGTCCACAT
>JBAMYA010024127.1:0-16477 GCA_037176975.1 Arrhamphus sclerolepis | reverse complement strand
GAGCTGGGATAGGCTCCAGCAGACCCCCGTGACCCTGAACAGGAAATAGCGGGTATAGACAATGGATGGATGGATGGATGGATGGATTTGACATACAAGCTAATTGACTTACGAGCTCTGTCACAGCACAAATTAAATTAGTACCTCAAGATATCTCACCCCTGCCCCCTCCAAAAATGTAATCTTCTTCACTGACATTTGTCACTTGGCTGGATTTGCACGAGACGCCAACTAGTGACAGTGTGCCTGAAGCTTCATAACTCGCAACTCAAATTTCTGAATTTCTCAAATCAATGCAAAAAGGAAAATAAAATCAACAGAAAACTCATATGTTGGTACACTCATAACTCAAGGCACCACTGTATCTACGGATTTCATGTTGTGTAATGTGGTTTGAATTAACCTTCTGAGGCTGTAAAAAACGTCCAGTGTGAACCCGCCATCAGATGGATTCACTTTCAGAGTGACTGCAGCATTTGTTTTCACTGTTGCTGCTGAGGTGCAGAAAATGCCCCTCTCCGTTGCCCTGATATGATATCACTTTCACTTCTGGTTAGTCACCTTAATTCATTCAACCATCCCCTGCCCTCTAAAAGAACAAACTGAGGTGAGAGTGAAAAGACTGCTGTGTAGCATCACTCTAATTACTCCTCAGTAATCTCCAGGTGGGCAGTGAGAAGAAAGACGCCACACTCATTTCCTCACTAATCTTGATGGACATTTCACTCATTCTCCGTCTCTGAATCGGGAGGGTCTCTAGATTGTCACCTTGCCTCGTTTTGATTCTCTCATTTCCCTCAACGTCCATGCTTCCTCGACCTCCTGACCATTGTCCTCCTCCTTCACCACCACCACCACCACCTGGAAACTCTGACAGCAGACACAGGAGCTGTGCAGGGCCAATTTCCTGAGTGCTGCTCATTTAATTACTGCAGAGACGGCAAGGGAGGGCCTGTCACAGCTTCAGCTTGGATCAGTGCAGTCCCTGTACAACTTCCCATCCTCTGGGAATGTGGTGTACGCATGATGGAAGGGGGGGAGCTCCTGTCACATTCTATAGCCTCTATATGGGCCAGAGTTGACAACAAGAGACAAGCTCTCTTTGTTGCAGTCCTGAGAGGCCTGCTATCCATATGTTTGAATGCCTTTGATTTGAAACCCCTTTTTTGCTTTTAATCTCAAGTCCAAGGAAGTTGCAAATTACTAATGTAAAGAAAGGAGGTGCTCCTGAGCACATACAGTGGTTTGATGCCTGTTTTATAAAGCAGTGCTGCCTGAGAGCTTGAAGATCATCAGTATCCAATATTGTGATTAAGCGATGTCTCTTCTGCAGACCAGTAAACCTTTGCTTATGTTTACTTCTGAAAAACTCTCAGATGCTCTTTTATACCCAATCATTTCACTGACCTGTTGGTCACCCATGAGTTTTCCAGCATTTTTTTGGCCTGATACATCAGAGAGACATCTGAACAGATGTGGGTCTGAAAACGACCCATAGTTCCTCCTCATCCAGGAAGCGGGACCAAATGTTGCTTCTCAAACTGCCTCTGCACGCACTTGGTTAGCTCTACGGCCAATCAGAGAAATGAACAAGGTGACGCAATCAAAGTGACAAAGACTAGTCAACAGAAGAAAGTGTTGTGGAGAGACACCAGTATAATGAAATGGAATCCAATGATTGTTGCTGTTTTTACTGTTGTGCTCAAATAGCTCCAGCTAAGGTTAGACACATAAACAGATATACATAATCATGTTCAGATTACCTCTTCAATAGCTTCCTTCATCATTGGAGCAAGTTTACTAGATGTCTCTTACCATTTGTAAATGAAATGGATGTCATCCACTAATCATCCATCCAATTCCTAATATCGCATTGGCACTGTACAATTTACACATTTGTCCTGTCATTTCTCCATTGTATCTGGCACTGTTGTTCCGAGACTACTATGCTTTGTGGACACACTGATATTTATGTTATCTCATGGTGTGTTCCCATTGGTTAGTTAGCTAACAGAGATCGTAGAGGCAGCGACAGTGCTACAGCTTCAACTCCACAGACTATCACATTTAACCTTTTGTCTTTGCTGAAGGTGGAAAATGATCAAATGTACTCTTCTAATCGTTCTTGTTCTTCTTAGCAGGAAAACATTGTCTACCAGATCTTTTTTTTTTTGTACACTACTATTGATTCCCATGGGGAAATTCCTTCTCTGCATTTAACCCATCTGAGCTACTAGACCCAGAGCAGTGGGCTGCCACGGTGTGGCGCCTGCAGCAGGCGGAGTTTTCAGGTGCCTTGCTCAGGAGCACCTCATCATTGAAGTAGATCATTTAAAAAAGATCTACGGCAAAGTCCACTCATGCATATAACATCTGAAGTCAGTTGAAGAGTTGTTTACCAATTTTGGCTTTTCAGTTTTAAGAAGAATTTTGCATTTATTGATTTCAAAATGAAAATCAGATGACCACTATATACTTGGAATCAAATCTACATTTAAAGACCCAAACCCATTTTTTTTTTCCAGGCTGTAAGTTTCTTGGTTTCTTGGTATGTTTAACTCTGCTTTTTAAAATGAGAGCCAATGAAGATTTGCTCTGTTTTGGAGCTAGCACCTACTGGTCAGTCAAGGAACTGCAATAACAAGAAGTGGGATGGTTACTACTTGGTTTCAACTACCTGCCAGGGTTTCTTTTTTCACCTGTTTGCTCATTTTTGGATTAAGAGGGTTGGACAGATTCATCTGCCAATATGGCGTTGCCAAGAAAATTGGTGATTCGATTCATTTTATTTATATAGTGTCTGTTCACAACAAAGTCATCTCTAGGTGCTTCTGAGAAACCCAGATCATGACCCCGAGCACATAGCAAAGTCTAACAGTTGGCAAGAAAAAAAACTCCCTCTTGGAAAGAAGCCTGGACCAGGACCTGGATCAGTTTTAGGGGTTGCCCTCCTGCTGATAACCAGCTGGCTAAAGGAAAACATGAGGAGGGAGACAGGACAGAGACAGCAGAGGGACAAAAATATACAAATATCTGGTATAAAATATAGAAATATGTGGTGTTTGGTGAGTGGGACTGCAGGTCGGCCACACCAGCAGTCATCCCACAGTGGCATCCAGTCGACAGGTGCAGGTACACGCCAGGATGGTCAGAAGATGGAAGGTTTGGGAGGTGAGAGGCAGCGTAACATCACCACAACAGCGCCTGAAAAAGGAGAAGAGAACAAGACTACGGAATAGTGAGAGTAGCAGTTGTATGAAGTTATGACGTCATCAGTCTCAGGTCTCTGAATATGAAGGTAGATTTGTGTCTTTATTATTCAATCAAAAAAAAATTGCTTCAATCAAAAAATATATTTTCAATAATAAAAACCTTTGCTTCAATCAGAAAAAAAACCTTTCATTCTAAACTTTTGTGTTTGAATGCAAAAAAAAAAAATTAAAGACTGTTTTTATTTGATTGAAAATGTTTTCTTTGATTGAAGCGAAGTGTTTTTTAATTGAAGTAATCTTTTTTGTGTTTGAGCCATATTATGCGTAGGACATTTGTGTCTTTATTATTCAATTCCAAAAAG
This sequence comes from Arrhamphus sclerolepis, assembly GCA_037176975.1. Classification (NCBI taxonomy): domain Eukaryota; kingdom Metazoa; phylum Chordata; class Actinopteri; order Beloniformes; family Hemiramphidae; genus Arrhamphus; species Arrhamphus sclerolepis. The sequence continues at coordinate 12,903 of JBAMYA010024127.1, read as the reverse complement.
TTGCTTCAATCAAAAAAGTAATTACAAAAAACAAAACCAAATAAAAAAAAAATTCAAAACTTTTTTCACTTCAATCGAAAAAAAATCAATATATATAATTTTTTCAATTTTAGTTTTGCATTTGAACAGTTTTTTCTTTGATTGAAAATATATTTTTTGATTGAAGCAACTTTTTTTTTGATTGAATAATAAAGACACAAATCTACCTTCGTATCTGAACGCCATCGCTCTGCATGATCTGATTCGCCCTCTCACAGAAATGTTCTCTATGACTCTGTCAGACTGTTGCACACGCCACTTCTCAGACTTTTCTGGCATTTCAATTGAACCCACACTCAGGATCTGCGGACATTACCATGGCAACAGCAACCACACATTCCCCCTATTGGGAACATTCAAGAACACAGTAATTTCTGACATTTAAAACATTTTGAAGGAACAAAAAGCACATCATTTTGAATTTTTTTTTCTTTTCTTCCATGTATCTGACATGTGAGTGACTTGTTTTCCTTCCACATGTCAGAGTTGGATCCGGTCCATCAGGTCTGCAGCGTTTCATGCCTAATGCTCTGTAAGCCCAGAGAACTTGAACAGGTTGAGGGATATTAAGCGTCTTTAACACCTCCTCTGCAGATGTGCATGCTCATCCACCCATCCACACTCCAGACTACGTCCCAACATGTCCTGACGCATCTCTCCAGCGTGACATCTGTGAACTACTTAAAAGCATGGCTTTTTACCTGAGTTAAAGTTCAGCAGCACTACGTCACACTCTTCACACTCTGTCTGTAAGCTGTGATGTTAGAAAAAGTCTAAAAGGAATTGATGTAAGCAGACAGATCACATTGCTGATAACTTGCCTATTAGACATATAAGAGTAAGACTGAAACTCGAGCTCATCGGTTTCGCTCTTCAGCAGTCGTACAGACAATCCTCTTCAACATGTCCTGGCATGTCTCCCAACACTGACTCGACCAGAAACAGATTTTTTTTTTTTTAGTGTTTGTGGCATGTTTTTCTTTGGTAAATAATTCCTTATGGTGGATGGTTAAGCCTTTTTAAGAACAGATAGATGGATTTAAAACAAGAGAGAGACTGAAATTTATCCTTTTTTTATCTTTCTGCTGATTTCCTGACAGGAAATGGTTTAATCTTTCTCTACCTTGTTCTCCATTTCACTCCTGCTTGGGCCTCTTCAACCTATCATCCTCACAACTTCTTTGGAAGTGGGCAAAACTTGGGCTTTAAGGAATCAAGTCAACTGCTTCTTTCCGTCATCATGGTTACTCATAATAACAGGTTTTTACAACTACCACAGTTGCCAGATCACTGAGGCAGCCCAGTGTCCAACCCAGTGAAGAAAAATGTTTCAGATAAAACAACAACATGATATGAAGAGCTACTGGAACAGGCAGCCAGCAGTGTAGAAACACTTGAGCATAAAGCCAGCGATAATAGCTATTATATTGAAGATTTAAGGTATGATTTATGTTCAGCCTTTGATACTGTGGACCACAAAATCCATCTGGATAGATTAGAAAACTGGGTTTTCAGGTCCAGTTCTCAGCTGGTTCAGATCATATCTTGAAGACAGGAGCTTATTCCACTGACCTGTGGAGTCCCTCAGGAGTCAATTCTTGGGACACTATTATTAAACCTCTACATGCTTCCTCTAGGTCAGATTATACATAACAGCAATGTTGCTGATCACAGCTATGCAGATGACACTCAGATCTACTTGGCTCTTTCACTAAACGACTCTGGCCCATTAGACTCCCTCTGTCTGCTTATAACAAGTGAATAGCTGGATGTGATCAAGCTTCCTTCAATTAAATCAGGATAAGACAGAAATAATTGTATTTGGTATCAAAATAGAATGAGATCTGTCACCCAGCTTGAATCCAGAGGCCTCAAGACAAAATCCCAGGTTTAGAATCTTGGAGTTTTAATTGACTCAGACCTGAACTTCAGCAGCCACATCAAGGCTGTAACTAAAGACAGTTTTTTACTACCTCAAACAAATCTCAAGAGTCAGAGATTTCATGTCCAGAGCTGATGTAGAGACGCTCATTCATGCCTTCATCTCTAGCAGACTTGACTACTGTGATACTCTTTTATCTGGTCTTCTCAAAAACACAATCAGACAGCTTCAGCTCATCCAGAACGCTGCTACCAGAGTCCTAACAAGAACCAGAAAAACTGAACACATCACTTCTGTTCTGAGATCCTTACACTGGTTACCAGTTACCTACTGGTATTAAAACCTACTGGTTTTAATAGACTTTAAAACTGTTGTTGTTAGTTTACAAATCACTTAATAATATGGAGCCAGAATACATGACTGATCTTCTAGTAGAATATAAACCAGTAGATCTCTGAGATCTTTAGGTAGAAGTCAGCTGGTAGAACCTCCAGTTAGGACCAAACAGGCTGAAAATGCATTCAGCTACTATGCTGTATATAGACGGAATAAACTTCCTCTTGATATCAAATGTTCTCCAGACACATTTAAAGTTAAACTGAAAAATTATTCGCCTTTCTTTAGTCAGATTTTACTGCGCTGATTTTACTGTTCTTTATTTTTAATCCTTTTTCTGTCCAATTATACATTTAAATTCTTTTTATTTTTATTCCAGTTTATTTTTTCTTTTAAATTAATTAATTTCATCTTAATGCCTCGGGAAGCATTTTGAGTTACCTGTGTATGAAATGTCCTCTACAAATAAACTTGTATTGCCTTTAAGAGCTGTTCAAAACCTCCTCTTCTCCTTGGCCTTTGGCACCACATAAGATGTTAACTTTTGGATATTTTATTTTTAATTTGTTTAAATAGGTTTAATGATTTTAATTTTGCAATTTTTTTAAATTCATTTTACCTGAGCTTACCCTTCATAAGCTCTACAAGTGTAATATGAAATGAAACTGAAAGTATGAAATGAACGTGACTTCACTACCTCGCCGTCTGCCTGTCTGTAGTTTCACTTTCAGGCTTTTCTTGTGTGTGTGTGTGTAAGCAACATTTTAAAAATGAGGCCCAAGCACCCTAATTATGCACAAATTTGTGGCATTTTCCTTGAGGAAGTACATAAAGATTCACCCCTCTTACAGCGATGAAGACTCAGCCTCCAATAATGCCTTCCACCCTCTGGATGGAAAGCTTCAACTTACTGACTAAAAGGTTAAACTGCTTCAAGAACCAAGAAAAGAAAGTCCAGTTGCCTTTATTCAAGCATTTTAGGGTTCCCCTACAGTCGGCATAGATGTGACAACTAGCTATGGAGATCAAAGTCTTTTCATTTATTTATTTATTTATTAATCAGGCTGTAAATATGTTTATTTCTGCTGTGGGGGTCAAACATGATTGATTCCCTTTTGGAGCCAGCTCCTAGCAGTCAGTCGATGAACTGCAGCTTTCTGACTTAATGTCCCGGTTTGTGTCAGACTAGCAAGCCGGATGTAGCCCCTTGTCCTCTGCTGATGAAAAAAGAATGTCTCATGTAAATCATTTGCTGTTTTTCTTTGCCTTTATTTTTATTTTAAACCTGATTTGTCCCACTTTAGGAGCCTTAATACGAAGCAAAAAAAGGAATGTTGTTTTGAAATCTAAAAGTACCATTACACAGAAGCCATATAACATGACATCAGTGCACATCACAGGGAGCCACTTGTTTACCAGCCCACCTGGTCCGCGACTGCTTTTCATGATGAAAGGAAAGAAAGGAGAAGATCTGAGGCTCAAGTGTCTGAGTTTGTGTTTTCTAATAACTTTGATTTCTTGTATGAAAAATGTTCTCTTTATATTCAGTTGTTCCACAGTATTGACAAAAAACAAGCATATACACAAGAACATAAAAGAAGAATAGAGCACAACCTTCTATACAGCATCTCTTTTTTCTAAATTTTCAACATGTGTGCAATGATTTTCTATTATCACAAGCAGATTGGAAATTAGAAATAGTGGTCGAACGTGTATCTGAAACAACAGTTGTGGAAAATTGTATGACTTATATATTTTCTGCTCTTAGATATATTTATGCCTCCTCAAAAGATATATTTTTCTTTCTTATCCATACTCCAAAAGCTCTGAATACGCTCTGGTGCTATCATATTAATCCAAAGTAAGTTCCCCTATTTAGATGTAGGATCTGGAAATATCTTAAGCCTTTCTTAAAACCTAACTCTTAAAAAAAAAAAAACACTTTAATGACCCTAAAATGTGTGGTGTGCCAACTCCTGCAGCAAAAATATATTTAAAGAAAACATTCTTTATAGCTGAATATGGATTTGATTTGGTTTGACAGCTTAGCTTCATTTTAGTTACACATCGTAGACACAGATGGTTATTCTAGTGGAAGCAGAAACAGATTTTTCTTCCATAAAGCTTCTCACATTTAAGCAGTTGCTCTTCTTTAGTGTACAAGGCATTTAGACCTTGCAATGACATTTTGAAACCATTTCAGTTGCATTTTTTTAGCATGAAGGGTAGTGTAAACCTCTGAAACCGCAGAACAGAACCCAGTGAAAAAGTACTCTACTGCAAGAATGTAAGATGAATACAAAAAAATGGAATTGAAAACAGTGAAAGAAAAAGACTGGGTGACCAAGGAATAAATTAGTCAAAGTACAGTTAAAACATTCCTTCAAACATAGAAAACACAGATAATTCATAGTTATTAATGGTGCAGATTTATTCTTACCTGTAAGAAGTTATAAGAAATAGTGCATTCTGAGAAAAAACAAAATAGTCAGCATTTAACAACAATTTCATAACTTTCATTGCTTTATCCTCCACTTTTTTTAGATTAAGTTTATAGTTAGTGTCCAATCGATATTTTAGCCCTTTCAGGTCAAACCCCTTCTCATCAAGAACTCTTAATGTTGTAAAAATCTTATGACAATTCTCTGCTCTCTTTCTTCTTCTTCTTCTTTCTTAACATGAGATTAGACCAGGGCAGCAATTTGAAGTTGTGAAGTTGTCAGATGTCAGTGATGGGAATAACTCATCAATCAGTTCAAGATCACTCGTCTGCATGGCTGAAAACTCTGAGAGAAAAAAAGAAACACTTGAAGTTTGACATTTACATTTCATAAGTTTTCATACATTAAAGAGCTAGCTGCTTGTGAGACATGTTGGGCTGACTGCTGACAGTATGTCACTAATTTAGAAGTAAATCAGTATGAAACTATCTAAGATGCTGCACTTGAAATTCAACCTTATTGTAGTGTCACAACAAGCAGCTGATTTGTTGAACTGTCTTGAAGTATGCTACAATTTGAAATATACTCTTCAGCGGCGGTACATCCTACTAGATATTCATTGTTTATCACATAAAATTGACTTCACATCTCCTCAAAAGTAATATTTATTTGCTAAAATAAATAAAGGGCATAAATAAATATATAAATAAATAAATGAAGGGCATGTATTGAATGTTTCAAGCTGACAAAGATTTCTGAGCTTGAAGCATAATTATTGACATGCCCTGGCACTTTAAGGGCTTATTTGAGTTACACAGACTGACAACACATAAAAGGGCATCCCAAAAGCCATCCTGCTGTAAATGTTAAAACAGCCGCTGGAACTGGTGAAAGCGAGAGCAACCAATGTAATGTAAAACCTACCTACTACTCTTGAAAGATCCATCCATCCTGACAGGTGAAGATGAAGCTTCTGTTCAAGCTGACAGATTCAGCCGACCTGTCTGTCCAAAAAACACACACAGAAGCAATGCAAACAGTAAACCAGGCCATCATCCACCTGCAACACCAGGAGGACGCTAGCAAGGCAGGACTGGCTTGGGGGCGGGCACCCAAGATGGGGTCCAAGGTATCTGGAAAAAAGGAAAGACCTTGTGATCTTCATAACCAGTAAGCAGTAACAACAGGGCAAATGGACAGTCTGGGAGGCAGACAGAACCATCACATGGGCCGACATGTGGAAGATGCTCTGAACAAGACTGAGCATCCTTGTCAGGGCAGCATGACTCCTGCTCCACCTCTGGTTTGGTGCAGAGGAGGCCTGCCAACTCTGCAGCTCCGCAAACCCCATCTTCCAGTATATTATTTTTTAATCCAAATCAGCGTTGATACAGGGTACTAACAGAGCAGCAGAATTTAAGAAGCCACATGTTTTGTTTTGTTTTATTTTTTTACATCACATGCATTTAAAACTGGATTCAACTCTCTCTCCTATGACAACGTAGTTGGCCAAGTAACTCTTGCTTGTCTTACGTCCCTCCAGGCAGAGATATTGCTGTCCCAGGGCAGGCTGAAAGTCACCTTCACCTTCACCTTTCAACGGCATTGTGTAATTGGGACAATTACAATAGCTTTCCCAGATAGTAAAATATGAGGGAATCAATGTTGAAATATGGTTAAGCAGAAATATTGAAGTCATGTTGAAGCCTGACATTTAAATTATACAAAAAGTGGCTGTGACTTACATGTTGAACCAACATTAGGTTTTCAACCATAACTGATATTATATCAATGTTGATTCAACCATCATCTAAATTTGGATGTACATGCACAATTTAGTTTATTTTATATTGAATCAATGTTAGGAATCAATATTGATTCAACCATCATCTAAATGGTAATAGACATGTACAGTTGGGTTGATTTTGCATTGAAGCAATGTTAGGGATCAGTATTGATTCATGTACATTTGATATTTAAGGTATTCAACATTTCTAAAGCCATTTGCTATGTGAAGCCTATTAGAAAAGTTTAGTTTTTCACCAATGAGTTTCTGCTGATAGGTCTACATCATAACATACCATTACAAGTTTCTTCATAGTACTGGTGTTAAACTCACACAATATTTAACAAACAGTATAAATTGATTCCACATTGATTAGACATTGGCATTTCAATCATTAAAATTCAACCACAAAAAAACATTGATTCAATGACATATTTTAAACATTGGTTAATTGGCCAGAATTGAATGATTGTTTGATGGCTGATCCACCATCAGTCGTTTTGACCATAATTCAACATTGAATTAACAACTTTTGCTGTCTGGGTTGTTCTTTCTTACTCTGCAGCACTTTTATTCTGCCTTATTGTGCTCCACAACACACATGTAACACTTTATTGCATTAATGTGTACAGTGTTATAACACTGTCTCTCCTTGGGAGTTTCTAACAGAGATCTAAAAGGAGCTAAATGAGTGGTGTGTAAAATGGCAAAGAAGAAAGGTGTGAGAGGGTCATACTGCCAAATCTGAACAGAGGACGAAATCAGCACATCACAGGGACAGTGAGACAGCCCATTATCAGGTCTAACCAAATCAGCTAAGCAGTTGACAAGCAAACTAAAGAAACTGTGGAAAAAAATACCACCAGGCTGGAAGAGACTGGATGGCCTGGCCATATTACAAACTTTGTAACTCATCTTGGGGAAGTATCCACTATCCAACCTGCCCTGCAATTTGGAGTAAAACAATACCTGCTGCCTATTAGTATTGTTGTTGTTTCACTTTTACTTTCCTTGTATAGCGCCACAAGTCACAACAAAGTAATCTCAATACATTTTTACACCAGTGCAGTCAGTGTTTATAAAAGGCTTGCATAAAGACATGCTAAATATGAAACGCATGTGAAATATTCATAAGTCTTTAGAATTGAAAGAAATGGGTCCTCAGCATTTACCACGAGTTTATTTGAGGTTTTCTAGAGTTAAAAGATTAAGTGGCTAAAGTGAAAGAAACACGAATGTAATACCGCATGGCTTTTTAAAATAGAAAAATGACAAACAACTGTCATTTGACAGTTACAAGAATAGAAGAAGCATAAATATCAGCGCCACAGAGACAAGCACTACCCCCTCCTAGAGGCTCTTGGGAAATGAAGTGTGTGACCAAAAATGGGTCATACCATTCTTGTAGTTATTTTTATTTTTCTTCTAAACTGTAAGCGCCGTGTGCCTTCTGGATTCTTACATTTTAATTTGTTTCTCCTCTTGGTTTTGTTTTCAAATATACTGTATAAACTTTTAATAAACATTTAAATAATCAATAAAGTTATGAAAATCAGACTACTTTTCCCCCTCTGCCGAGGAGGAATGTCGCTCGTCCGTTAATGCCAGTCCTCTTCTACCGTCGGATTACGGCTGTGGCAGGACGTAGCGGGGTAGTTACCGAGCTTTAAAACGTCGAATAAACCCAAAAAGTAAGTAAAGCACAGTCATATTCGTATGACACTGAACTGTAGATAACACGTGCTGTTTCCAAAATTCAAACATGTACGGGCTACGGTACTTTTAGCGCCACGTGGCCAGTGAAACTACAACTTGGTGGTGCTGTCAAGAAAAACTTGTGCAACGTAACTTGAGCTGGAGAAAAGCAGGAGTTGAAATACTTCACGCATATTTACTGTCATTCCAGTTTTATGACTGATATTACCCTTGAATTGCCCACTTTACTTGATCATTGTCAAATTATGAGAACTTCTTTTAATGATCTTGTTTCTCTGTTCGTCGTGTAGCTTCTTATTCAGCTTATTAAAAGGTGAGTGTTGGTGTTGAAGTAGCTTTTCAGATGTTACTCACATTCCCCTGTCATTTAGACATTGCAAGAATTTTACACTCATTTGCCAGTTATTTAATACCAATTACTAAAACCTTGATTTACTTGTTAATTAGTTTTTAGGCTGTTTCAGATAAACATCTCTTATTGTTATCTCCATTATTGTCTTGTAATTTGTTGATGGTTCAGTATTGAACTGAGAGATCTTTCCAGTTAATCTGTAATTGAACTGAGAGTCGTTTTTTAATGCTAATGATAACGTGTAAAATACAAACATGCCAATATACCCTTATACAACACTAAAAACTAAAGCAGATGTGTTGTGATTTATGCATACATTTGCTTGAATTGTAATAAGCTACTTAAAAAAGGTATTTAAGTTTAAATTTGGAAGGCAACACTTTAGAAACATCTAAATCGTTTACTTCAAATGGCAGTTCTTTGATATAGATGTACCTAATAAACTGGCATATGAGACAGCATCCGTTACTAACAGGGAGTGGCATAAGCATATATTTGCCTTTTTCTTTCTGTGCAAAACACCAGATTAGTGTCCTTTTTTTTAGTAGGCATTGCTGTAAGAAGGATTTACATTTGGTATACAGCTTGATGCATATTATAAATGCATGTTATTTTAATTTGCATTGTAAATACTTTGAATTATTTGAATAATCAATTTCACAGTTAACGGCATATATTGTCCAACATGCCAAAGCAAAGGTGAGCCACACATGGTCTCACTGCTTGTCTTACGGGATGCTGCAAAGAGAACAGCCTAGCTAGCATGTCTAATGCACTAACAGTGATTTCCTCATTAGACACAGCTGTTGCTGACAGTCTTGTTTTGTTTAGGAACACAGCTGCCAGAAGCTGCTGAGATTGAACATTTTCTGTTTTGCAATCATAAAATCAGTATTTAAAAGATTGGTGATTGATTCATTGGTTTATTTCCAGAGGTGCACTGCAAAAAAAAGTCTTAATATCCATATTCACCTTAGATTTGTGGTGGAAATGTTAGCTTTTTGTCTTGTTTGCTTGTGAATGACCATTGTGAGATTTGATCCTTGACTTGTTGCAACTTTCTGGACATCATGCAGAATTTATTCTGTTGTACTTTAAAAAGGTGAGGTTCACAATATACTTTAATAAAAGGGAAATAATTGAGCCAGCGTTCATTTTGATCAATCAGCTATCCTAACCATGTTGGCACCACATATCAGCCATCTCATAAGCTTGAGCTGAAGCTTTTAACAAGCATGCCCCGGCCCCTTTTCCTTTTTTTAATGCTAACTTCACACTGAACTAATGGATCTAGCTTCCACTTGTTGCCTTTTTTTTTTCTCTTCTCTGTTCTCATAACCATCTGACACACAAGTGAGTAGAGAAGACGCCCCTTTAAAAAAGAAATGGATCAAAATCATCAGAGAGGAGCACCTCAAAATGCTGTCCCAGTTGGCGTCTTTAGGCAAGGTATTGTCCCCACCGTGGAGCGAGGAATCATAAGTGGAGACAACATCCAGTTTGGAAGGATACGACGTCGCTCACGTTTGTCCCAGTCGGAGAGCTCTGGGGCTGAAGAAGAGCGACTGGGCTCCTCCGTGGAAGCGAGCGGCTCTTATGGCCAAAGCCCCCTCATGCAGGGCATGCAGGCAGAGGCAGTGTGGTACAACCGCAGTGTGTATGAGCAGGCTGAGGGCAACTATCAGCGGCGGCTAGCCTCTAATGGCAATGGACCGCTGTCATCCTCTCCGAGGAGCCCAAACACCAGAGGATTGACCTTCCACTCCAGGCGCACCCAGGGACAACAGCAGGACGAGGGGCACACCGTCACCACTGTGAAGGCCTCCGGGACTCCTCACCGCCATTTCAACTCTGGACGCAATCGGACTTCTTCTGAGACCGAGCAGGGGGGAAAAGGCAGCAGGGGGCCACAACCGAGGAAGAGGGGCCTCTCTGAGACGGAAAACAGACATAAAAGGGACAAGTATGAGAAAGATGTGTGATCGGCTTATTTAACAATTTATTGTTTTGTAATTTTGTCTTTCTGCATTATTGTTTGGCTGTTTCTGTTATGCTCATTTGTAGTTAAATTAAGGCAGGTGGGAGTTTGTTGGTAAAGATGTCAGTCTCAGACATGGTAACGTACAAATTCTAATGTACAGTCCCTGACAAAATAGATCTCTCCCATTGATACATTTGAGGATATCAGTGTTGTGGATCTCTGTTTTTATGAATGGTTGGTGGCTGTCGACCAGCCTTTTGTTCCATAATCCCGTCTTTGCAGACGAGGCAATTTTGTTTGTGTGAGGAATGTGTGTCCGTCTGTCAGCAGTTGAGTGGAGTGAAACATGCATGTTAAACATTTTAATGGCCGCTATCTATTTCATGATTCTTTTAAGCTTAGAATTATCTTTTTCCCATTTCGCCAACAACTCCACCTGTGGCTCTGCACGCTTATATAACCTGTAATACAATGAAGTCACAGACAAGCATCTTAATAAGCCATGTTACATCACTCATTCTGTGACTAACTGTGTTGGTTGCAACAACTAAACATCTGGTTCTGACTATTAAGGTGATAAAACTGTGAAACGCTGATCAGGTTGTGTTCTTTCGTCTTATAACCCGAACTGTGTACTTCTGTTGTCAGTACCAACATGAGTGGACTGCAGTGCCTTGCCACAGAGAACATCTGGTTCGACAAACACCGCTATGATGAAGCAGAGAAGCGCTTCTATGAGGGAGCCAATGGCCCTGCCACTCATCAGCAACAGGTAGAAATTGCTGTTATTTTGTTGTTTGGTTTTTTTGGGGGTGGGGGGGGGTGGCGCTCTTGAAGGGTTGGTGTCACTATGCACCCGTTGGTAAACTTCGTATTCATGTGTGTAACCCATTCAGTGCCTGCACAGCTTTCTTTTGGTCATTGCCCTGTTGGCTTTCGCAATAGTTACATCATCGTCTGTCATAGCACTGGGCAGCCTGGAGCAGCTGTCAGCATGGTATTTATGCCACTCGATTTAGAAATGTCTTGCCGTAGTGGGACGAGTCAGATGGTTTGGCAGCTGCTTCTGTTTCTTATGCTGTCCTAGGCTGCACTGGCAGCTCTTGGATTTCCAACAGGAGTTTGTTGCTCAGTATTATAGCTGGTTTACTTGCAGGTCTTCAAGAGTCTTTTTACTAAATCACAAAAAGACACATTTCCTTTGTCATATTCTGTTTTCAAGTGATGCTGTCAGTTTGTCTTTTTTATGATGTTGCTTTGTCTCTTATGCCCAAATTCACTGGTGATATGTGAGTGATGATGACAACACATTTCATCACTACAGGTCATATTTTGAGTACTAACAAGCCATTTTGTTTTTTTTGAAAATGTGATGTTCTGCAGTGGGAAACTGACAGCTGCACCATGAGAGTTTCAGGTCAGGTCATCATGCTGGGTTTGTGTGCTTTAATGTCCACTACCAAAGAATCAAAGTGCTACACGCAGCTCTGCAGTTGTAGATTTCGGTCTTTTGGACATGGAAAAAGTGGAGGAATTCAGTGATTGTTGATGTTTTCAGAGTGCACATTTGGAAATTTCCATGCGTAAACCAAAGAAGCAGAAGCAAAAAGAAGTGAGTAAAATTCAAGTGAATGTTGAGGCAGAACACAAGAGAAAACAGCGGTTCTGAGATGGTAGAACACCGTTTTTAGGAGGTAAACCAAAGTTGATTTGTTTTCTCCACAACATACATTGTCCTTCTTTCCTGTTGTGTGTGTGTGTGTGTGTGTGTGTGTTTGCTTTTTTTTTTTTTTTTCCTAAACTACATTTCATTTTCTTTAATAATGGTACTCCACTGTACATTTTGTAAAGTGATCCATAGAGTTAAATGCAAGTCATGTCGGGTCAAAACAGTGTTTTGTTTTTTTTTGTTTGTTTGTTTGTTTTTCCCCTGTACTTTAACCAGAGCTAATAAGCCTTTTCTGCGTAGATATCATTTAATGTTGACTGACCTGAAAACATTTTCTTGTGAGTCAGCTATGTTGAAATACCAGTTACATTTATTCTGGAAATTTATGTTTAAGGAATGTAAGGATGTATTGTAATTTGGGAAATTTCAACTGATAAAGGCAAAATATCAGGAGGGTCTTGTGCATACTATACTCTGTCTGCATGCATGTTATGTGCAGAAGTTGTTCCATCCATCTATTATCTAGATGATACAAGGAGCTATGCTTTATTTAATATGTATTGAAGGTCAGGGGTGGGATTCAATAAGCTACGCTTCTTCCCTCTTCCTTTCAGGTGTGATAAGTGTTTCCTTTTGTTTTTATTTTTGGGTTTGTGATTTGTAGTGTATTGATTTTCCTATACATCTTTTACATCTGAAAT
>JBAMYA010024116.1:0-42326 GCA_037176975.1 Arrhamphus sclerolepis | reverse complement strand
ATCCTGTCTGTGTGCTCCAGTGCAAAATATCTAGGCCATATCATTAATGATAAAATGGAGGATGATGCTGATATGCTCAGACAGAGAAGGATGTTGTATGTTGAAGTCACTTTGTTGGTGAGAAAATACTGCTCTGATGAGGTGAAGGTGAACCTGTTCAGAGCATACTCCACCCCTGTGAACACAGCTCACCTCTGGGTCAGGTATAAAAAGGAGAGTTTGCGCAAACCCCAGGTTGCATATAATGACTGCCTCAGAAGCCCAGGGGTCGTAGTGCCAGCAAGCTGTTTTGTGAATTAAGGGTAACCACCTTTCAGACCACCTTTCAGGACGGATGTATAAATTCACAGGCAGGTTGCAGGGGTCCCAGAATAACCTCATTATGGAGCTGACCAATCCTGGGTGCAGTTCTGACAGATATCAGTCCTATATGTGGAAACACTGGTGCATGTGCCTATTGTAGGAGGGGCAAAATAACATTCATTTTTTGTTTTTAATATTGTACTTTTCCTAATGTCCTTTTCGTTTTTTTTCTTAATGAACTTGCACTTGTACATTTTTAATAGGAGGTGATTTTACACCTGTCACACTGTATGTCTTGTCTCTGTATTATGTTTTAATGTCAAATTTGGACATTGGAGTCTGTAATAAAGATATCCCACATATATGTGGGGAAAAAGGTTTGTTGTGCAGTTTCAATTAAAAAAAATAGATTTAAAAGATCTTTAATTGAAGCATTAAAAAAAAAACTTTGTTATGTAACCCTGCATTCACACCAAAAATGTCACGAGTGTCATAAGCAGCCGGCAGCCATTAATTTTCAACGATGGCTTGCTACAAAGAGCGTCTAGCGCGTCGGCAGCAGCGAGCGGCGCGATGCCAGCGCCCCGAGCATCAATTTGAAGTTGTGAGAATCTCAACTTTATGCAAATGAGCAGCAGCGACGCCAAAGCAGCATCCAATTACAGACTGGGATTGTCAAGACGGCAGAAAGAGATTACAAAGATGGAAGAAAACAGAGTTATGATAATAATAATAATAACTTTCACTTTTATAGCGCCTTTCAAGAAACCCAAGGTCGCTTATATATAGAAACATTAAGAAGAAGTTGGATGCATGGAAAAAGGTGTCTGAAAAATGTGGGATAGCTGATGGTTGATGACCTATAGGCTATGGTCTGAACAATTTTATTTTGCTACATCGATCCAACACAAAATCATGAAAAACGGTGCTTATTAATCACAAAACACGGTTTAAATAATATGACCAAATCCGCTACTACCCGGCGTAGCCTATGTTGGGCAAGTGCTCAACGGTGAACGTCAATCAGATTGCCGTTCACCGGGACCAGTGGCTCGCCGATAGTTGATCTGGGGGCTAACCTTGGTAAGGAGAGCATCAGACTCATTATTGTCTACACGGAAATAACTGAAACCAAGCATAGTCAAAACGGAGCTCCAGTATCAGCCGATGAAATTCCCTGTGGAGTTGTCGGGTTTGCAGCACTTTGTGGACCCAGATGGACCGACAGCACCGGGCCCTGGCTTCCTCGGCAAACGCTTGAAAGCCCCGCCCCTTGGCCGCCTACTGCAAGTGCTTGCCTGCTACAGCTGGCAGTGCGATGCAAGTGACCAGAGTGACCACAGGCGATTTTGAAACTTTCGGTGTGAATGCACGGTAAGGCTAATGGTATCAGGTCAGACTAGCAGCCAAGAAGCCAAGCAGGCCTACTAGTGCCTGACCACACCAGCCCGAATGTTAATGATGATATGGTACCACTCTTCAGAAAAGCTGAGGATGATATTTAAGACGGGTTATTCTGACTCTTTTTTTTTTATACAGCTTTTTCTCCATGACAGTGAAGGTTGAAGGTCTTGACTGATGTACTGTTCTGAGTTTCCTGCTTTGGTATAACCTTACCGACTATAGCCTTGATTTATTTATTTTTTCTCTCAAACTAAAAAGTCATGTACCAATTCAAAACACTGAGGTAACGCAACCCTGCTACTATGTTGTGGGCTGCCCAGATTTGAAAGATTTCCATTCCAAGAGCTGCTCAGATTTACAGTGTACAATAACTTGACTGATTTAGAGTAGAACTTTTCAGCCTTCCCCATCTTTGTCTCCATCCAACATCAATTCATGCTGCTTTGTAGAAACCCAGAATTGTGCATTGGGCTAATGCTGGGAGTCCACCACCAAAACAGGCTACTAGGAACAGTAGCCTGAAAAGGAAACTTTTGTACTGTGATATAGGACAGATTTTGATAAAAATGTTTGACACATACTTCAGTAATACTTCAAAAATTGTGTCACCTTTGATTTTAAAAGGGTATACATGTCTCTTTTAATGCTAATGTGACAGAAATGATGAAATGTAGCAGCAGTGAAACAATGGTTCAATGATGCAGTTGTCATGTCACCTGGAATTGACATAAAATGGTGTTTCTGAAGAAAACGTCTTTGTCATTGCCCATATTGCTAACGAAACTGTGAATTATATATACAGAGAGCTCCAGGTACGACTATGTGCGCCGCCACATATGAACCACCGAGTCATGTTTTTCAAGCTAAGCTGTCTCATTTTGTGAAATGCCTGCCGTCTCATAACATGTTTTCTTACATATATCCTTCAGTGCTCAGCTTAGATTTCAAGTGGGAAGGATTAACACTTCAGTCTGACAGCTGCAAGTCATTACCCAAAAAGGGAGCTTGTTGTTTTTGTTCTGGATTAAGTTAAGCTTTAGACAAAGTACATAAAATGTCTTTACGTATTTATTTATTCATGCATTCATTTATATTTACATTAAATGAGCTTTTCCTATTAATAGCTAGGTAACATAAGAGCCATATTTCATGATGACTGGACGTGCGGTCATCTCCTCTCTATTTAGAAAGAATTCAGAGGCCACAAAATTAAGTACAATCCAAATAAGTAAAAATTATTTTCAGTCCATTTAATTGTAATTCATGCACGATCCAGTTCATTCCAACTCAGTCAAAAATAAATAATTTTTTGTAACATCATAAAAACAGTAGTTGTGGAACTCAACAGACTGCATCAAATCCCTCAGTTCAGTCCCCCAGGTTTTTATTTTCCACCTCTGAGGTAAATTTTGATCATTAGTTTGAAGGTGAATTTATGGGCCAGTTGGTAGGAATTTATTTGTGTCAACATGCATTTTTATAAATTGAGAATGGGACACCCATCCCATTCAGCAATCTACAGTTCACTACAAGCAGACAGCTACAGCTATTAATGTGCTGAAAAAACATGCTACAGATGTCAGGAATGATATCTGTTCTGATTGAGCCAGAGAGTTAGCTTAAATCATTCTTATCCGCCTGACATCAGAAGAGTCTGCATGTTGCTTAAAGCTCTGCACAAAGGAAACAAAATCCATCCGAGACTGAAGTAATCTGCATTGATATGTGACAACCAGATCCTGACGACAATGTCACACCATTATTTGTACCATTATTTAATGACTGATTTTCTGTTTGTGTGTGTGTCCAGGTTGTATTTCCTGTGTTTGAGTTGAGTGCTTTATTTGGATCCTGTTTGGGCAGTACCATGGGGAGTGTTTTTTGGCTTGGTCTGCTCTGACTTGTTTTGTCCTGGCCATATTTACTTGGTACTGCTGTGGCCTAATTAGTCTCATTGAGCAGCATTGTCTTGCATGCTTATCAAGCTTGGTTGTGTCTATCTGCCCTCATGTAGTTCACTGTTTTCCTTTGTTGGTTTTATTTCCTTTAGTTTGGTTCACTTGTGGTTTGTTGCCTCTTTAACTTGAATTTGCAATGTTGCCTTTTTGAGTGGCTGCCTCAATTTGCTTCTATGAGTCTGGTGGTATATGTTGGACTAAAGCACATCTGCCTCCATGAAGATGATGCAACACTGAGCCAAGTAGCTGCAACAGTGCGTTTGACACTGCAGTGCTGCTCACACAAGGCAATGCTTTGATACAACTCAAACAGGCTCATTTACTGTATGTGCACAGATGCACAGGCATACATAGATTTTCTCAGAAAGCCACATCCTTGTGAAGTGATAAGAAGTCTTTTTCTCACAGCAATCATCAAAAAGGAATCATATTTAATAGGAAGCACTCCACATTTTAATGAGAAAACATGAAAAATATATTGAAAAGAGCTAAGATACCAGCCTCTGTCCAAGGACAGATCATACATAAAGTATTGCAGGAAAAATGCAAATAGCAGCTGTCCCATAAATAATCAAATTATTATTTTTAAGCCAAATTAGCTTGTTATTGGTAATGATTGTTTTATGGAGTATGTCCCCTTAAGTGAAGATGTGTTGATGAAACCTAAAAGGAATTTATTTTTCAAATGAACTTGCTCCTACAAATATTTCCCTTTCATCATTAATACATCCATAATAATAACATGATATGCTGTGTGTAGAGTCTAAAAGATGTATTTATTTTTGGTTGGGAGCATAGCTCAAGAATGCCACCTTTGGGTTTGTTATTTGGTCAGTTTGGTCATTGGTGTAGCTGGAAATGACCACATTAGGATACGATGCAGCAGCAGATGAGTGGTATCTGATCATGTGTCAAAGCATGTGTCTTTGACACATTTATTTATCTTTTCTAAGGTGCATTGTGGGGCACCTCAACAATGAACCTGCAAAGTTGGGTTTGGTTTTTGACAATTGCCATAATACACTTTTTTTCTTCTTCTTTTTTTTTTTTTTTTTTAAATTAATCTTAGTGATCAGTGAATTTGGCAACAACAAAGAGAAAAGAAAAGAAACCTCTGGACAAATGCAGGATTTCACCAAACCTTACAACAAAAGCTTTCCAAGTACTCAGTAATATCCACAGTAGCTATTTTCATCCTGAAATAATATTTGAGACCTCAGGGAACATTGCCAGCCTGACTAATCTGCCAAGAACTAATGAAATGCTGTCAGTTTTATGCCACAAGACTGAGTTACTTTAATTTAAATAAGTATATGCACTTGAGCTCTACAGTCAAATTTCATGGACTTCAGACTCAACAGAGGCTACCTGAGTAATGCAAAAATGCTTTTGTTCCCCCTTTTTTTTATCCACTAGGTGGCAGCACCATTTGTACCCCATTGTGTTTGGAGCTTTTTGTAAACAACAACTGAGCCTGTGCCTCACTCTTCAAGGTGTAGACACACTCCTTCCCAGTCACATGCCCAAGATTATAATCTGTGTTGATTAGAAGCAGCACAGTCGCTCCTTCTTTACTCTTACCACTCTGCCTGCAGTCTCTGTCCTTGTACAGTCTGATTCAGGCAGAGATGATGGAATCAGGAGTATGTCCCTGCAAACATGTCTTGGTCATCTTTTTTTTTTTTTTCTGCATACCTGATATACATGACAAGACAGATATGGCCAGTAGAGGATTATGTACATTATATGCTATGGCCTTTTAAGTCACCTAATCTCATCCCAGTCGAAGAATTTCAGGAGATGTTGATGTAACATTGACTGAGTGGACTTTATGAGGCTTACTATTTCCTTTTAAGGGTTCATACATAAATATACAATCAGCAGATTAAGTCGATAAATGAGATGCACAAACAAAGTAGCAGCTGAAAGTTAGCATTGTACAAGATTTGTTTGAATCTAAGCCAGCTGTGCTAAACTGCTAAACTTTCTTGTTTAATGTTAGTAGCCGCGTATTTACCATCCCAAAGCTGAATCTTTGTAGATGTTTTAATGAAAAAGACACAAATACTATGATCATTATTTGACATTTGTTATATCTTATGATGAAATCCACTAAAAGTACTACACATGTCCTGCATAATAAAGTGTTTTCCTTTCTTCTACTGTATTTGTTTTCTTGCTTTGGTGTTATCCATCCTGAAAATCTAAATTAAGCAGTTTAGGTTCAATAAATAATTTGAATTTTTTTTCTCTAGGTTGTTGTGCGTACTTAAATGCATTGCTCCAACTGTTGTTCATTCGGTGTTTAGCTAATAGCTGACTTGTGCACATTAAAATTAGATGAGAAAAAATGAGAGAGACAGAGGTCTTAGAAGTTACCCAGGTAGGGAATGGTTTACTTTTACATTGTGGGTTTTGAACACACTCTTACAAGTAAATGACATGAATAGTTTTTCCTCTGGCTCACACTTTAAACGCACAACACCAAATAGAGGAAGAGAATATACTAGAGGTCTCTGACCACAGCATCCTGAATATGTCTCCTTTTGGCCCTAACATAACAAACCCAGTGCAGCGTGGGTTGCTTCAACGGCTGTGTGTGTGAGAAAGACAGTAAATGTGGAAAGTAGCAGTAAGAAAATTATGTGCACACCTGGTTCCTGCTGTATTGGACACAGCAGGTAGTGGGACTTTGGAGGAGACAGATGTTGGTTCCAGCCAAACCACTGAAAACCGCAAACTGCAACTATGTTTAGAAGTACTTCCTATGTAATGACAGCGTTGCTCAGCCTAAGAGTGCTTTTTTCCCGATGGATTTTCATCAAAATAAATTTAAATGTAGTGTTATGCTTTTTTTTTTTTTTTTTAATGCTGAAGCAATTTTTCATTATATATTTCTGTCAAATAATTTAAACCATGATTGCAGTGGTGAATGGGGGGTGGGGGTGCTGACTTCAATATCTGATCTCTCTGACAGATATATTAGAATATACTGTATGAACTACTAACTACAAAAAATCCATACTACTGTACTTCTATGATTATAATTTTAGAATTACTGAGATCGCTGGTATCTCTCAAATAGAAATAAGTCCACATGTTCATGGCTGTATACCTACATTAGATTCACCAAAATGGGCAAATGCACATAAATAAATAAGTTACAGATAAATTTAAGCTTATTTGGGTTCATAATTTCAGTGTCACCACATATACGACACTGGCTTATCATCACTGTGTTCTTAGGTATTTCAAGGTTTTGGGTTCTTTAAGTTGAAAGACTAACTTCCTCTCACATTTGATGCACCATAATGAATACTAGAGAAATAACATACCACTCAGCTACTTGTACTTGCTTTTGACCTTATATTATTAGCTCTTCCCTTTTCTTGAGAATTATTCATGTCTGGTTGAAATGCATTCAGCTGAATTACAAAAGTAACTGACCATTGCACATCATAGCCATTTACTGTAAAATACTGGATGAACTATCCAGTCACATGACCTACAGATTTGTACGGAGAACCTTTGAAGTTCATTTTTTTTCTCAAACTGCAAGGCACTGTGTTGCAAAGATGTGGGGCAAAGCTGTCAAAGCTAACAGCAGAGCTAATGGCTAGTTCTCAGTCAAGCATGTCAAAGGATGTACAGGCATCTGATTGGTCAGCTGTATTGCTTAATGTAAATTTATCTGATGTGGTACAAAAAAACATCACCCCTCGTACAGTTGTCATAGATGTAGCAGGTAACCACAGATCAAAAAGAAAAAAAGATATTTTTACCAGTCTGTAAATGCATTTAATTTTGCTGCAAAGTTGTCACTTTTAACATGGGAGTCAACGTAGATTTACTCTGTTACGGAGCCAGCACCTGGTGGTCAGTCAAGGTACTGCAACAAAATGTATTTTCTCAATGAGCTTTAACCCGGAAATGGGATGGTTGCCGCTTGGTCATAGCAGAGACAGAGGAAGGCAGTGACATCTGTTGGTGGGTGGAGCTACATTAGCATGTTCACGGCTGACTGAGGAGAAGATGTAGTCAAAATCAAGTCATTTGAGAGCCATGAAAGTTGTTGCTTTACGGCAAAAATCTTTAAAAACTTGTAGCAATGAAGCACCTGCCTGAGGAACTTTAGAGAATGTCTAACTTATTCTTCTACTCTGTAGATCATAAACGTTAATGATGCTTTGCAGATGAGAGCACAGAAGTGATCGGTGGTTTATATTACTAGTAGCATGTCTGGAAAATCTCATCATCTGTGAAACATGGTGGTGGTAGTATCATGGTTTACCGGGCCAGGGTAATCTTCCCTCACTGATAGAACAATGGCCTCTGAATTATACGTGCAAATTCTGAAGGGAAAAGTAGAAATGAAAAAGTAAAAGATATTAACTCAATGCTATAAAACATTGTAGGAAGAACCTGGAGCCAGCAGATCAAAACTCATCAATGTACCAGAGCTGATTAAAACTTCCTCCAAACTGATGTGTAGGACCAACAATTACTGGAAATGCTTGGATGTATTTATTGCTGCGCTAGATGGTCACCAGATACTGAAAGTAAAAGTTCCCATACTTCTCCTCAGAGAAGCCTGTTACTTCTCTCTTAAACTGCAGATGAGGAATCCACCCTGCTGGACTGTCACTCTGATTCATAAACATGTGTGCGTGTGTGTGATTGTGTGCATGCTTGCACAAGTGCAGGAGCCATTTATGTGTGACCAAGATTGTGCATGTTAATGAGTTGTGTTTATGTGCTTCTCTGTGTGGAAGATGTGTAATTATCTGAGTGTGTGTTTGTGCCAAGTTGCTGAAGGCACCGTACTTTCCAAGTCCTGCAGATGAGCAAGCGCGCACGCACACACACACACACACACACACACACACGCACGCACGCACGCACACACACACAGAGCAGTAGAGAAAAAAGTATGGGGAAGGCTGCAACAGACAGAATTGCTCAAGTAAAAAGGGAAAATAATATAAACAAACTATTTTATAAGAGGAGAAATTACTTTGGAGGATGGTTAGCAAAGTTGCAAATCTGTGTTAAATCACTATTCAGGTCCCCCTGATATGAAAAGTTAAACTGCATTTGTTTTATAAAATCACTCCTCCAATTAAACCTCAGCAGTCAGACTGGCAAAACGACTTCATTTCTGGCAAAGAGGCTATTTATTACATAAAATTCCTGCAGCTGAAGATGAACAAGATGGTAGGAAATGTTTCACAAAATAAACCGTACCTTTTTGAAAACACACACTTGATTTAATCACAGACTAAGAACCACACACATCATTGTCAGCAGCTTGTTTAAAGAAATTAAATTTACTTTATACAAGTGACTACAAAATCATAATTAACATATTTAAACACATCATATTGCTGACAAAAATCACATCATACAAGGAATCATTCATTCACTTTAATGTAAAAAGGTGTGAAGGCTTTATTTACAGCAATTGAAATCATTTTGAAGCATTTAAGTTTGCTTAATTACAACATTTCAGTGTAAAAGAAAAATATAAACAATAAAAAAAAACAAAAAAACAAGAAAATACATTTTGCTACAGTTTTACTGGGTCAACTCAAACTCAAATCATTATTATTTTTTATTTATTTATTTTTTACTTTTTTCAGTTCTGGAACAAACACTTTTTAGCAGATGCAATTTTGTACAGCCTTTGCAGCAAACGAACAACAAACAGCAGCGTCTCTGAGATGCAGGTATCTTAAACAATAACATCAATTAACATATGTTCATACTTTTTGTTTTCCTGAATGTCAATAGAAAACATGAAAAATCTTATATGGCTTCTTTCTGATGCTTAATTTCTCTCCAAAACGTTATATTTCCGTTTAATGAGTAATTGAAAAGGGCAGTTTTCCTTGTGGCACAGTATACACCTGCAGGCACAGATAACATCAAGATCAAATGTTTGAAAGAATTCAAAAAACCCAAAGAAAAACCCAACTACTTTCAGATCTTTAACTCGGAATTTTCAATCAAAGACTTTGCATGACTTCTTATTACTTTTAAAAGACAAAAGAAATGAAAATTGGCAGGGGTGAAGCAGCTCCAGCAGTGCTGCTGCACATCAGTAAAACCCTGAATGTCACACAAGTGTTTCTAACACCTTCAGATGACGAAGAATCTGCACATTACCAGGTTTCCATATCAGTTTCAGAATAAGCTAATTCATCTTTCGGTTTCCTCCCTGCCATGCTCCCCTCAAACACTAGCTGTAATACAGTACTTGAAAATGAGGTTGTAGGTTTCAAATGGCACAATATCAGAAATCAGCAATGCAGTCACAGCGCTCTCAGTATCACAGCGGAGGAAAAGCAAAGTGGCTAATTTCTGGTTCGAAGGAAGACGATACCTGTGCATTTCTAAGAACAGGAAAAAAAAATACACTGTGTCAAGAGTCCCAATAGTTACATGTTATGACACATGATACATTTCTCCAACAACAGAGAACAAAACCATGAGTAAATACAGCCAGAGTCACATAGTAGTCTGATGCAACATATTCAAAGTTAAATGTGGATGAAATGACACATGAGGTTTCCATTTTTTTTAAGTTTGTTAATGAATCTCTGTGGTTGCTTCTCATTTTGCAGCCGGCAGTCGTTTTCGTGACTCGGTTGGCTTAAACTCACATTGGTGCTGTTATCTGTATCTGTTCTTGACTGTTTAATGGCTCTTTCATGGCTTCTTCTACTACTTTTTATTCGAGGTGGATCGTTTTAAAGGTTTTTGAACAAAAGCACAGGTACCAATTCTCCAGACCTTCAGATTTCATATCATGTCTGCAATAACAAATATCAGGATGCACTGCATAATGGGAGAAACTCTGAGGCTGAACGGCATAGATTTTATTTATTACACTTAAACGATTCAAATATGTGCCACCTACCACAGAGGAACAAATGACATTTTTATTCCAGCCAGGCTGAATCGGCCACTACTTCCAGCTGAATTGATTTTGGTATTAATGGGCTGAAATGAACACAACATTTGCATTGTAAACACTTTGTTGTACTGTTGTACCATCCAAACCGTCAAAAAAACACTTGTACACAAACTCTTTGGTCAACATCAACACTGCATCAATGGACTTATTTAACACACTGTTTTATCTCTACAATGGTGGGCAGATGTATTTGGGCAAAGTCTCATTCACTGCTTTGGGATGTTTCAGCAGAAAAGATGTAGGAAGTGAAAATATGATGCTTATAAAAGTGGTGGGGAAATTCAGAGACTTTATAAAGCCATTTCTAGAGGGTAGAGAAAAGCAGTTATGATAAAATATGAATGTTACATTGTGTAACATAATGCATACAGGTGTTGCCTGTAGTATTTATCATTATTTAATACTTCAGTGACTATCTGACCAATAATCTATATCTGATTAAGTTCCCCACCTCTAATCAATTGTATTATACAGTTGTTTTTCCAAAATTTCCAAGTGAAAGCTTCAGTCTTTATGAAGTATGTCTTTTCTTCAGTAATTGAAACTTCTACTGCATGTGTGTGTCTATGTGACTCCACCTTCGAAACGTGCGGACCAGCAGTTCACTTGTCTATTGTTTTGTCTAAAATAACTACTAATAACTAATAACTTTTGTTGTTTTGGTTTTGTTTCAGTTAGCATGATGAGCTGAAATATCTGAACAAAAATACTTAATCTAATGCCTGTATTGCTAGTTTTGTTATGTCAATGTTGGCCAACCAGCCAGAGAAAAAAACAAAAAGAAAGCAACTAATGACTCTACTTTACTCTTGTTTGTTAGCCGTCCAGAAATCTCTCGAGTGTTTAATAACCTGGCAGACTTGAAGAGACTTGTCGGGATGTGAATCACTGTGCTAATAAACGGAAAATGTGACCTTGTCATAGAAACCTAAACTCACCAGCTGCTTTCCGTCTGGTTGTAAAACGGTAAAAACCAATTGCTGGAAAACAGATATTTTAGAACAATGGAAAAGTTGGAGGCTGAAGAAACAGGGAAGCAAGAAATGACACTATTTACTGGTTTAAATGACCAACCGACAATATTTCATTGTTGACTTTGTTCATCAACGCCACTGCTGATTGGTCAACTTTGTAACAGTTAAAAAGGTTGTATTATTGCATTAACAAGTACAGTAGTGAGATCAAGGTTCTGGTTTTAACGTGCAAAATGTTTATTTTAATGCTGACTGTAATACGGGAAACAATGTAACGATTTTGTCTTTTTTATTGCTCTATTTTTGGGTCTGTTTAACAATAGATTACAAAATTAGGTGTTAAAAGTAATAATGAAATGCGATAAGTCCAAACTTAAAGATTTAATGGCTGTTAACTATAGAATCACTGGTTGTTATTGCAGAGCCAAATCGTGGCTATTTGATAAGTCGCAGTCCTGAAATACAATGATAAAAGATATATTCTTGCAATTTTAATAGAATTTAGAAAAACTGGATGGAATCCTCATTAAAAATACAGACTTGATCCTTCTATATTAAACACCCTTGCAGGGATAACAATCCAGATTGCATTAATCCCATCAAAAACACATATAACTGCTGGTTAATTACCTGACATCATAAAACCCTGACCCTTGATTATAAAAACCAATCTCATTTCATAATGTCTCATGGGAATACCTGTTGTAGTTAAGTTTTCAAATGATCACAATGCAATTAGTTTCTAAGGCTAAAAATGCTGGTGTGTAAATCAGTTCTTATTGATGTACAATGTAAGGAAAGGTAGACATACTTTTTTTTTTTTTTTTTTAGCAACAAATTGTCAAATGGAAGAGTAGTTTGAAATCACTGTGACAAATCTCAGAAAATATAGGAAATGTCAATCCAGTAGGTTCCCACACAGTACATTAATCAATTGCATGTTGGACTCTCACATAAGTGCAACCGCATCAGTGATCCAAACCAGGGTATTTTTCTGAGTTGGACCCATGTACTTTAACAACCCTGGGTCCGAGAAGTTGATCATACTGGAAGCTCGTTAAAAAAAAACAACAAAACTTGCAAGAAGCCAAAGCTGTACAAGGCACATTTGAATTTCCACAGGCATAATTTTGCAGTGGCATTTTTTAGGTGAAACGATCACCCATGCGTTAGAAATCTGTGCAAAAGCTTGCCTCTTTGGTAGCAGACGGAGGCTCAAAAGCCATGAAGGAAAAACAGTGGTGCTAAAAATTAAGGAAAAAAAGTTTCAAAAATCAAGCATTTTAGAGTTGCTTACACACTAGAGTCCAAAAAGAGGAGTAGCAATAAGAATTAAGAATTGATATATCTAAACACACATGTACAAAAAAATTGCTACGTCTGCTGGGTTTTCCAAAGGCTAAACCTGAGGGTGATCATGGCTGTTCGTATTGCCTTGTAAGTATATTATCCGTCCAATCAGGAGGAGCAGGAGGCTCACGCAGAGTATGGCAACGGGCTCCTGGTGGACGTGTGGCAGGAGGTTCAAAGGATTCACATCCTGTTCATGTCTGGCTGCGTCCCTCTGAAACAGAAAGCAAACAGACAATTAGTTGGTTGATGCACATGACAAATCTAAGTTTATTCTCTTCGTTCATTAAACTCGTGGTTGCACCAGATGTGATGAAAACCCTGCCGGTTTAACAGTTTGCTAAAGGTTCCCACCCTAAGTTACTCTGCTGCTTCTAAAAAGCTCTTAAATTCAACATTAATGAGAAAATTAACTTTTGTTATCAGGCAGGAGGAGAAAGAAAGTAGGCTTCTTGTTCCTGTCCAGCCAGCTGCAAGAGGATTTTATTAATTAGGTTAGATTCTTGTTCCATTCATAACCGTCAGCTGACCACACAATTTCACGAATATCAAGTCAACAAAGTTTTGGAGATCCATACCAGAAGATTTCCTCAGTGTTTGGAAGGCATATAGCATTTTCACATAATGTTCAGTGTCTTGTGATATGCATCAAATGTTCACATAAAAACCCAGAGGACGCTTGAAGTTTAAAAATCAAAGGAAAACGCACATACTGTATCTTTACATTCACAGGATGCGGGTAAGTATAGTTCTCAACCTCCTGCCACAACTATCTCTTTACAGTCTCCATATCCAGGTGTGTGCATGTTATTTCTACCTACTGCCTGTTTTCTGTTTCTTATCCTTGGATTTATTGACTAATTAATTAAAAAAAAAAAAATCTAATTAGAGTCAGTAAGTAAGACACATGGACACAGTTGATGAAGTAAGTTTCAGAAATGTGGTTTTAGAACTACTTGGATTGCTAAAAGACACAAAGTCATCAGAGATGACTCCAAAAGCAGAACACAGTCATTCGTAAAGAACCCATGAGTAACAGTCAAAGGACTCATGATGGAACACCACAAAGGAAGCCACCGCCCTTCAAAAATTACTGCTGCAGCCTGAAGTGTGCCCGAAAAAAACAAAAAAAACAAAACAAAAACATCTTGGCAAACCACAAAACTACTTTGAAAATGCTTAGTGGGCTAATGAGACAAAAATATTGATACTACGGTGTAAGAACCAACCAACTCAACCTAACCCCAACCAACAGCATTCCACCATCATGATTTGAACTTCCATCGCTCCATCACGGCCTGGACTGCTTGCCATTGCTGAGTTGAAAATTAATTCCCAAAATATATTAGAGAAATACGACAGGGTGGTTCTCCGTAATTCAATGCTCATGGCCCTGAGCATTGAATAATATCAGATCACATTCAGTGACAAATAAATTCAGAATGCCTGTCAATTCCCTAAGCCTGGTGTACATCGTTTTTATTTATTTATTTTTACTCCTTTATTTACTCTGAGAAAAGGGGTTAAAATATCAGTGTGTTTATATTACAGAGTATCTGTGACATTGCACCCTGTTCCAATCATTTAACACCAACTACCTATTGTTCGCTGGGTCCCTAAAAGAGTAATTTAGGTCAGAACAAACAACAAATCTTTGATTAAACTCTGTAATGATAGCTGTCATAGTCCTCTCACTGGAACACTCATCCATTACACCCTTTTTGATCATCACTGTGGTAAACTTAAGACACCAGCAATCTGCTTGTTCTGTTGCATTCCTGAATGCATAACAGCATCGCAAGACACACACACACACACACACACACACACACACACACACACATACATCGAGCGCTAGATTTCTTCATGGCCAAATATTAATGTTGAAAAGTATTACAAGAACATTATAACTGATTCCATGACAGCTGGCTGACTGAAATACTGAATCGATGTTTTAAAGCCCCCCCAACCCACACAAACACACCAACCACTGCAACCAACATCCAGCTAATGACAGTTTATCTACTGGATCCGTCTGTTATAATAGGATGAAATGCACAATCGAAGTATGCGGTTTAGTGCCACATAACACGTTCCACGGCTACAGGTTTATCCAGTTGCTTCCTGAGTCATTCTGAATTGTGCTTCTTGCTCTTTCCTCTCTGGACTTCACATTTCCCCATTTGTGTAATAATCCTAAGATGTGAAGATGGTGATTTAATAAGGACTTGCACAGGACAGAATATAGATCACAAGTGAAGCGACTTGTAATGGGTCCTGATGAAAGGGGGACATCTGAAATCCCAATGGGTGCTTGTTAAAACCAGATAATTAGGTTACATAAACTGCATTGTGACTAAATCAAAGGAAATATACTGGCTTGGTATTGTAATTTGCACAAATGTTCATTTTGTCAGGGACCTGGCTGCAGACCAAGTATCTCCCATAACGCGTATAGATTTACTAATGCAGTTGCCTAAGGGAGGCTCCTGTGTTGTCATATCAATCCTGACACATATTAGATAATAGGCCATAATTGGCTGGTGAAGACGAGAAAAGTGGGAATCTTTTTGAACAAGAAAACCAGTTACACTCTGCCAGAGCAAATGAAATACATGCTATTATAATCATTCAGTTCTGAGGGACAAATGTGAGTGGATCTGGCTTTCATCTCCCTGCTTTTACACCTCAACTGTCCTCCATGTGTTTTTCTACTTTGTACATCGCTGCCACACATTCAGACACACTTGGCCAGCGTTGGAGTGTAACAGGTGTTTTTCTTTTCAGCGCACTTTCTCTGCACATGCCAGCTTTTTCGTCCTGGCTTCGGTCTAATCCTGCAGCAGCAGCAGATTTCCCCATAATAAAAAGATTTGCCTGGTAAAGAGAACAGAATGAAAAGTTTCCTCTGTGTTAACGCACACCAGGAATATTGGCCACAAATACTTTCCAGAAACAATGAGGATGCTGAAAATCTACATAATGCAACTTTATTTTGCCATCCCTTTTAACTCAGACAAAAGCTCATATTTGCAATCTGGTTCCGATTTGCATATATCTTCAAGAAACCAACAAATAAACACATCCTTGAAAACTACTTCTTTGCAATTAATTTACGGTGAAATAACAGTTTCAACTGCCTAACAACTCTCCAGTGTGAAAAAGAGAGTATTTACAACAATAAACAAGGAATTTACAAAAGCAGGAGTATTTTCATGCTGCTGGAAGATGTACGTCCTGTTTTGGCACTCAGTCTTTATAACCCAGCCTGGCCGGATGGTATGTACAATACCATTCAGGCATCAACTGGCACAGCACAAGCAGCCCACCCCGGGGCGAGACTGCACTCTAAAAAACAGGATCTGTATGGACGAGAGTGAGAGAGGCATATCAAAGCAACGTGGTTTGATTCAAAACGTGAGGCAGAAACCACAGAAAACCCTAATGTCAGGGGAGGAAACAGGTGAAGGGAAGATATCGCCCTGTGGTTCATTAACCCTTTAACAAATCACAGACCTATTTTTTACTTTATGCTCAGATCAAGGCAAAGAGGTCACAGATGACCAAAGAGATGCCAGAATATAAAATAAAGATGGCACAGAGAGAGAGAAGGGACACTCTCACAATGTTTTGCTTTGAAGAATATTTTGCTGGTATTATTTTTGCCCACTTGTCCCACTGGAGAGGAAGCCTGCTACAAACAGTTTTTCTGACCTATATTTTCATCCCGATACCAGTGGGGTAACTGGTTTGCTGAATATGTGGAGACCTTTGCCATCACCAGGCTCCGACCAAAGGAGGACCTATGGAATAATTGGGTCTCCATAACTCAAAAAGCTGAATGAAGAGCATCTCTTAAAAGAACGTTCCATCCTACCAGCAGGTGTCCAGTATCACCTAAAACATACCGTGCTGGTTTTTTATCTTCATTTGTGCAATTTCTGTCCGTTATGACTCGTTGAGGAAGTGTAAGACAGAAAAGACACAGAGATGCACTAACAGTTTATAACTAGACCCTACAGAGCCACAGTTCTCTCGCATCATGACTTCCATACAGCTCCACACTCGGCCTCATTCATGAAACGTGAGCAGAAGGGATTTGTCAGTAAACTTTAAGCAAAGCCAAATGCACGCACGTTTTCACATTCGTGAAAATGTTAGTAGTTCTAAACTAAACCTGCTACCTCTGACCATGTAAATGAGGAGAGCACATACATATTACTGCCCCCAACCCCTACCCGCCAACCTCAGATCTCCTCAGCTGGATTTGTTAGACTGAGTTTACCCAAAGGTTTCGACATCACGTGAGTAACGGTGCAGTCTGCACCTTTAGGTTACACCTCCTTATATGGTGGTCCCTGGGCGGGTTTTATGCTAACTGATGAGTTTTGACAGTGTGCTTCCCAATTTTAAGTGCTATTCATGAATCCTGAACAGATTTTTTCTGAAGAAGTGACTTATGTACAAGTCTCACAGATTTACAAAGTTTTTGTGAATGAGGCCAACCAAACTCAGATTTCTGAACAGGCTAATCTCTATTCACCACATGTGTCTTTTTATTAAACATGGAGTGCTATAAACTAGTTGCTGACCAGTTTCCGATAGTAAAAGGAGCAAAAGCAAAGTATATTTTTCTTTTCCAGATGTTGTGCATCAAATCTACATATATATATGTTAGGCTCGGACTTTAATGCGTTAATTATGATGAATTACAAATTACACTGCTGAACATTTGTCAGTACACTATTTAATTGTACATTAGTTACAGGATGAGAATTGGGTGAAAGCGCTAGGAATGATGAAAGGCAAATTTAATTTAAAAAAAAAGAAAAAAAAAACTGTGATGGAAGCCTCGATAAAAGCGTGGTTTTGTGCAAAAAAAGAGTTTGCACATTATCGAAGTACTTCAACACTACTGTACCATCTAAAAGCAAAGCATGTTGTAGTGAGTACAGAAACATTTGTGCTGTGTGCCCAGTAAAACACAGATGTTAGATTGGATAAAGATATAGACTTGATTTATTATTGCTTTGGAGCCTAAATGAAATCTACCACAAAGGAGCAAATAATGAACTATTCTATCCTGAACTGCAAAATCTGAAAAATGCCCAAGAGAAACATCTGGAGAAGCACTTCATTCTGACAGGACATGTGATATTTTTCTTTCTTTCTGGAGGATGTTCTCCCCCAGTAAATTGCCTTATGAACATTCAATCCAAGTCAACAGATGAGGAGACACCAGTGTAGGAGGTAAGTGACCATTGAGAGAGACTCAGGGCTGCTAAGACTGATTTCTCTGCAGCTAAAACTGAGATTGCTGTGTTTGGCAGTGAGGTGAAGAGCAAACTTCGGTTTCATCTTCACAACCTGAACATCTGCCATCATCATATATCAACATTTGTGTCAGTATAGGAGCTCAAGTGAACTCCCATCAGTTCAGCCTCCACTTTCATTTGGGAACACATGCCAAAATTTGATGTGTGTGCAAGTTTGTGTATGTGTGTCTAAGAGCACCTCTTTTGTTTTGAATAGAAAGTTGCACTGGATTTCAACCTAAATAATTTTTGCAAAAGCAATAAAGAGCAGCTGCTATCCTGCAGAGATTTTTAGGTTACAACATCTCTGGCCTTCAGAAGAGCAGTTACACTTACAGAACTTGTTGAGGAATCACTGACAATGCTGCTCTTAAAGCCAATCTGCTGGTTTGTCATTTTAGACATTAGAGACCTGTCTCTTCTGAACATCACTTTTAAAAACAGACATGAGGTTTGTGGGTTTTTTAAGTTAGCAGAGCTGCAGCACCTTTCCCTTACCTCAGCAACCGCCGTAAACCACTGCCAAGCAGGCAACGTTGGCACAACACTGAAATCTTGATCAGCTTTCAGAAGTGATGTCTGCACCATCTGAGAAAGCAATTTTAAGATTGTTCGCCAGAAAAACCAGAGAAACACTTAAGAAGTAATCGGGATTCACGACACTTGAACATGGTCTAACTGCTGCTCATAAAGGTCATTATGTATTTCTCGTAATATCAGATTTATCCAACATCCTTTCACAACATCATGCAGGATGTGCATCTCAGATTAGATCTTGTCAATAAAACAAGATAACATGGGGTTATGGTGAATGTGGAGTTTTTAAGAGCTGATGTACATTGTTTGAAGAGTGAGGTGTTTACAGTACAAACACTTCATGGTCGACTGAACATCGTCACCTACTTACTTCCAACTTGATATGACTTAAATCATTATAAGCCTCCTGTCAATTTTTCCAGGCAACAAATGATTTATGTGAAGTTTTGAAAAACACTGTTTATTGCTTTGAGTGTTATAGGAGAGGATTGATATTTATTCCATGTTTTCAAGATGGAGCTTGAGCCTGAAAACTTGGCTTGGTTTGGGAAAAAGATTAAATTCAATATGTCCCTAAAAAACACAAAACAAAAAAAAAACATTGCTACCAGCACCTCTAAAAGTTACAAATCAACATGTTTTATCTTGCTGTCTTAATGCACAAACTGTGATGTGAGGAGATATGTGATTACAAATCAACATCTAAGATAACATCACATAAACAAAAGAGCTGGTGAGTTATCTGGATAAGCGTCTCCCAGTCAGGATCGGGGGTTTGATTTCCACTGCAACTAGAAACAGATGGACTTCTCAGCTGACAAACTGCAGGCTGAGAGTCCAATATGAAGCCAAAACCTGTTGCAGTGAAAACTAGGTCTTTCCAAGCTCGTACCTCAAGGGATACGGAATACATACACATGCACAAGCAGACACACATTGCTGATCCTCTAATCGTTTCCTCATTTGAACTCCTACCTCAAATAACCCCTTCCATTATCTGAGAATAGAAAACCTACTCCCACAAATCATTTCCCTGCAAAGCTTCAACGAGTAATTCAACCAACACACACAAGCGTGTGCAGGGACACATGCAACCTTTAGAGCTGGCATGACGCAAAGGAAAAATGAACCCGAATACAAATAAAAGAAAATAAATAATGTCCACAAAAGAGAGAATATAAACCCACTCAACCAACAGATAATCATAATCGAAGTCAGTGCACCAACAAAAAATGAATTGTTGTGTCACTCAAATGACAATCCGAATCTAAAGGTCTTCCCAGGTCATTTGAAACTCTGCTCGAGGGTTATGCTCCTCTTCCCGTGTAGTAAAGTCTGTGTGTTGAAGCCAGACAAGCATAAGTAAACACAGATAAGTTAGTCTGGCATGCTGCTTGCAGTCCAATGGGCTCAGTCAGGGATCCCCGCATTTAAATGACTTCCAAGATTCAACTGTAAGTTTTGCAGGAATACCACGCAATGACAGTCCTCTTTCATAATCTTTCCTACAAGTTGTAATGCACTGAGGATAAATGGAAAAAACGTCTGGCAGGAGGGTGAGGAGTTTAAAGCCTGAGGCATCCTTTGGAAGCTAAAAGAAATATTAAACAGAAGGTAACAATCAGAAAATTGTCAGACGATTTTTAAAAACAGGTGACAGCTCAATATTGAGTTGGAAAACTACATCACATATTGATTACTGTCTATGATTTATAAGTGGAAAAAAAAAGATTCTGGATTTCTCATCTTGCTTTCTTGCTCATTTCGCTCTTCTCACAGTGGAAACACTGAGTAAGCCTGTTCCAAAAAGCTTATGTGATTTTATTTGGTTACCACAACTTACTATGCTGCGTTTCAAAAATAGCTCCCAAAACAAGACTGCACCAACAAGTACACACACACGCACGCACACTTACACACACAACACAAACAGGCTCCAGCTTTTCTTTATATTGCTTATCTGTCTATGTCATTCTTACCATCTATTTGCTTTTAAGTGCCACAGTGCAAACCTCAGCACGCTCCAAAGTTTGACGCCTTAAAAAGTGCCTGTGCTTGTTTATATATTACAAGTGTATATATATATATTTTTTTCCCATAAGTAGAAAAATGTGTAAACTCATTTGCATCTTTTCAAAAATTGACAAAGATCTTTGCCGTGGTGCTGATGTATCAGAGAGTAGTAGCAGTTGTTCTTTGTCTAACATCTGGGAGGTTGGCTTCCCTGAAACTTCTTTGAAGTCACACAAAAATGAAACGTTTATATTTTGGTGAGTAGATTCCAACCACATCACTCCCCGTGGATACTTACAAACATTAGAATTACACTGAAATACAGATCATAATGGGGAAATATGTAGCCCTCTGTTCTGAGACTTGGACAATCCCAAGTGGAGACACCGTCACTGACTCCTGGTGAAATCCTTTATTTAATCTTCCTCCTGCTCTGTCAGTCCTTTTATACCCTCTATGATCTGCTACACCTCAATACCCTTCCTAACATCTGTGGACATGGCTCTGCCAAGCGGCAACCATCCCACTTCCTGGTTGAAGCTCATCCAGGAAGTATGTTTTGTTGCTGTTCCTCGACTGACCACTAGGTTCTGCTTCCAAAACAGAGCAAATCCCCACTGACTCCCATGTTAAAAGTGCCAACTTTGCAGCAGAATTAAATATATTTACAAAAATCATTTTATATTCAGCAATAAAGCTGACCAATCAGATACCAGGATTCATAAGCTTGACTGATATCTAGCCATTGACTCTGTCGTTGGCTTTGACAGCTTTGTCCCGTGTGGAACCCAGTGGTTCGGGGAAAAATGGGCTTCAAAGACTCTGTACAGATATATGGGTCATGTGACCAAATAGTTCATCCGTAGTTTATACAGTCAGTGGGCTCTGCTCACCACACACTAACTCTACCTGTTTATCTTTAGGTATAGAGCCTTAAGTAATGCAGCCTCCACTCTTTAGCAGTCTTAATCATTACCATTGACTGTAAATAAATGTCCAGTCACATGACCCATATTTGTTCAGAGCCTTTAAAGCTCATTTTTCCTTGGATCATGTGACTAAATGTTGCAAAGAGGCAGAAAAAAGCTGACAAAGCCAATGGCTAGCTCTGATTCAAGGGCCTTAAATGAATCCTGGCATCTGATTGATTGGTTAGCCTTATTGCTTAATATAGATTTATCTGATGTGGTACAAATAAATTCACCCCCGTACAAATTGTCATGGATATAACATCTAACTATAGAGACCTAAACCGATTTTTGTACCCGGCTGTAAATATGTTTAATTCAGCTGCACACTTTGCATTTTTAACATGGGTTCAATGGGTGTTTGCTCTGTTTTGGAGCCATCCCCTAGTGGTGAGTCAAGGAACTGCAACAAAACTTACTTCCTCGTTGGGCTTCAACCCAGAACTGGGATGGATGTTGCTTGGTCAAAACCTGCAACGCTCTTTTTAACTGTGACCCCTCAACAGGCACCAGTTCAATCACTGCCTGCAACTGCCTGAGTAACCTGCCAGTTACATCTGTGTCATTATTAGACTAAAACAAGAAACTGAAATCCTGCAGCTGGTCACATGTTGTGAATAAACCTTGAAAGATGTCCAGTTTGTGCAGAACTGAGAAATGAATAAAATATACAGATGCTGAAATAACTTCCCTCATGAACGCTGTCCTCGTGTCTCTGAAGAAGACATCTGAGCTTATTCTGCTTCTTTACTGACAGCTGAAACCAGTGCTTTAACGATGCTTAAATCCTTTAATCCAATATAAGCATTCAACACAATAATCCTTCCAAGGCTACAAAAAAGGCTTCACAACAAGAAACCAGTTATAAATTTCACAAATGGAGATCACCGCGCAGGCAGGCTAAAGAGGGGTTAATAATATACTCTCTGTGTCTGTTGCTGTTTGTCTGTCAACGTGCAGTCAAACACACACAAACATACAAGCAGCCAGGCAGCGACACCCGCCTGGTCCACAATGTTCCTGAGGTTTATTTCTGTCTTCAGGACAAAGGGTTTCACCTCGCACTGAAAGATGACAGAGAGTGTGTTGGAGTCAGTGTGTGTGTGTGTGTGTGTGTGTGTGTGTGTGTGTGTGTGTGTTTGGTCATGATAATTAAACCTTGTGCTTTGCTCTCTGAGAGTTCTTTAACCACAGGTTAGAGGCATAATAAAAACTACACTGTCACGGACACTAGGCTGTCCTACCACACGCACATGTGCACAGACACTATACTGAGCACGTTCGCAGATGTTTGAAAACAAACACACACACATAATCATGCACACATGGTGTAAATCTTTAACTCAGACAGAGATATGGAGAAAAAGAAGCTGGATTGAATTAGAGCAAAGGAACAAGAGAGAGGGAGGAGGACTGTCCAAAAACAAATAATTACTCATTATACCATGTTGCACTGTAATTCTCCTGTCAAATAATAAATTGCTACACTCTGGTATGCATGGACATCTGTTTTAAAATACATATATATAATTTGCTAATTTTTCTGGAGTAAAAGTGAAAACAAGCGAGAGGAAACATGTGATAATGTGAGTAATTTTAAAACCTCGGCAGCCTGAAGTGCCGCAGTTCTCTTCACCTCCCGGCAATGAACCTGAACTGAGCTGCTCTGTCAACAGAACTGACATGCTGACAGCTCAGCGTTCAACAAAGGTTACAGCAGACTTTCCAAGATTTACTCACCCTTTGTGAGAATTGTAACAATGTGTCAGCTGCAGTGAAGCATCACAATGAACCATTCTGAAGCCCAATAATGTGAGAAGTTTGTCCTTAGACTAATACTTTGTAATCTAAGCAGTTCAGTTTAATCTTCTTAAAATCATTTAATAAATTTAATCTGTAGCTACTATCTAAATAAGCACTAGTAGATCAGTCTTTGACATGTCACTTACTGGGTCCTGGTTGCCAAATGGAAGCAGCGTGGCGTCATGGCTGCTTATGCTTTCAGATTTTAAGCTGTCACATAAATCAAACATATGACATCTGTGTCAGTACGTACAGCAGCATCTCAACTCTCCCAGCATCCTTAGCTCCCTATTTTATGAGCTTCACAAACAGAATGGCCAGGCATTGTGAAAGTGTCAGAGACCCATGCTAAGCAGACATGTAGGGGTGCACACTATTCTAGAGGAGATGAAGCTGACTCATGAAGGATTTTTGTATTTATGCCATCTGAAAAACTACCTACTGTAGATAAAGTGTTGTTGTTGATGTGGGTTGGTTTTGTTTTCTTCCAGAGACCCCCTTTTGTGATTTATTCTTGTTTTGTTTCCTGGTAAGTCGTAGAACGTTTCCTTGAACCCTCTACCGCTTTCAAGAAAAGGTGCTGATAAGGCATTTTCAAGATTTAACAGTGAAAAAAATAAAAAAAATCAGTGGATGTAGATGTATACCACCTAGGATATATTGCCTGGAAACCTAGAACAGCGTAATTGACATGCAGGTGAGGTGAATTTGTGTACCAAACATCATAACAAACTAGTCAGAACTGGTATGACTGGGTAATTTCTTTAAAGGCTTTGATTAGACGTTGCTTTGTTTCAGGGAATAACTTGCCACAAAGATTATGAATCACTGCTATAGGTTTCAGAGGGAGGTGTTTTGAGAGAGGCCACATCAAATGTGTGAATCATCCCTTATTCCTTTATTTAGCACATCTGCATGGGAGCCAGATTATTTTATGATTACTCAGTATCTTATCTGCAGAAGACTAGGAGCTAGGCTAACAGCTAATCAGAATACAGGCCATAATCAACCTAAAAAGCTTAAATGTTACATACTACATGGAGGTTCGAGCATTGGATATTCCAACAACACGTCACTTTTGCACCAGATAGTTATTTACTTTGTCACTATAGTTTATTTTCTGCAGAATATCCGTGGCGTAAAACGCTGTTGCAAAACAGTTAAATGCAGACCCAAGTTCATGTCTGATGCAAAAGGTCACTTGATAGAATTAGAATTTGCTCAAACCACTTTGCAATTTATGACATTTAAACTGCTTTAGTTGATGAAATTTGCACCTCGATGAGCATCTGTTAGCCGTGACTGCTGCTTATTCCAGGTAAGACACTAACTAGTCAGACGTACTTCACAGTACCCCACTTCAGGAAAAGAAACAAAAATCCCTTTTATATCTCTTTACTCAAAAGCTGTTCCTGAAATCCACTTTTATGGTCATGCTTCAAAGAACAATCGCTCCAGTGTCACTGAGTGCAAGCAAGAAAACAGAGTCTCAGACTCCAAAGAATCCTGAGTCAACCTTAGAGACTGCACTGGTAAAGAAAAAACAATGACTCACACCTTGAATCAGGAATTAGCGTGGTGGGCTTAGCCGATTGCTTAGGGTGGTCCCAAACTTTGTGGTTTAGGTCGTATTTAGCTCAATACTTTCCAATGAACTCAGTCCTTTCTTTTCAACATGCAGAAGGAGAAACACTTTAATAAAGAGCTGAGGTTTGGTTCACAGTTATGCAAAGATGAAATCCAACCAGAATTCCTCTGCTCTGCAAAGATGTTTTCTATATATATACTCTTTTGTTGTGGTTTTCCAAAATTCACACAAATCCATTGCCTCAAACTGTGACTGACCCTTGACATCTGAGGTAGTATGCTCACTTTTTGACACTGTGGTTGTATTCTAACTTAATTATATTGTCGATCAAGTCATTTTAAATAAAACTACATTCAAGTGAATGCTCTAGTTTATGTTCATTTCAGCCACATTAACCGTCTAAAATGAAAATGTCTTGCAGTTGTCTGTATCCCTGCATGTTTACTTGTCCACAGTGCAACACCGAGTCGAAGAACAAGGAACATGTCCCAACCTTCCTCTTTTCCGTGTCCTCTTTGTTCTACAGCAAAAACAAGTGCACAGTCTGGATGACACTGACAAGCGAGTTCAAGGATGGGCTGCCACTGAGACAATCACACGCACGCACACGCTTCTCAATCTCTTTCCATCTTGCCCAGTTACGTGTGTGACTAAGTGTTGAATCACAGTCACAACTCATATCTTTCTCACGTTTCTCCACCCGCCCTCAGTTTTCCTTGGCCGCTAGAATCTTGGCAGCGGAGGAGAAAAGCAGGCTGGTCTTGCATGACTCTTACCACGCACTCAACACCAGCTTCTGGGATCTTTCACATATGGAGTAAATCAAATTCTTCCTGATATTAGTGCAGCAAGCGCTGATGATGTCACTGTTACGCTCCCGATTTATTTATATATATATTTTTTGTGTGTGCGTGTGTGTGTGTTCGAAATTTTCAAGAGGCATAATGAAACTATATTTGATCAAGGCAAACGAATGCAATTTTAGATCAAAACAAAATAACTGATTTTCATCCAATTTACTGTTTTGTTTTTGTGGGTTTTTCCCCTAAAAATTGCCTTGGGGTTTAAAACAATTAAAAAAAAAAAAAAAGAGAGCCTAGGTTTATTATTAGATGGCAAAGAATGTAAACTTTTGTTAAGGACCAAAACAGCATCAAAGCAGTTTTGAGTCAGAACCAAGAATATGTTTAGAGCAAATGGCAATTAATGTTAGCATAGAATAAACTGCAATTTTAAGCCTTTGTCAAGACTGAAAACTGTCACTCAGCTTAAATGATAGTGTGGACAGGGTCCCAATACACAGACTGTATAAAAAGGACTGTCTGTACAAGCATCTCCAGCCAGTGGCTCCCATCTTGTTACACAGTAAATGCATCCTAGTCAACTACCAGTTCATACAAACTGCTGTCAATAGATGCAAAAACAAGGAAAGTCTGTTACCTCTAGTTACATAAAAATGGATCAGTACTTATCTGACACAATAGGCAGGTTTTAGTAGCAGAAGCCATGAACTCTCCTCCTTTGATCGCTGACAATGAAGAAATTAGCTTGTATCTCACGTATGAATGGAATAGTAAATGGGTAAAGTTGGAATGGTAAAGCTAACTCAGACTTTAAGAGATCTGAAGAGTCTCCAGTGAATGGTCCCCAGAGGTGCTAAGACTGATAAGGATTTGTAATATTGCGACTTTCCAGTGGCTAAACAATATATATTGTCTGTACTCTAATAATCTGCATCAACCACACCAAGTCAAATTCCAAGTAAGTGCAAACCGACTTGGCAATAAACTTGATTCTGACGTCTTTCAGAATAATACCATGCGGCTACAGTGAATACTGCTGCATGTGAATCCCAAAAGTTTGTGTGACTCATAAATATAACAGGGCGGGTTGTTTTCAACCATGTTGCGTTCACAGGTCTTTGTCCCCCGTACAGTGCGAGTGTTTCAAAGACCTTGTGTAATATGGATAAGTCAACATTAACAGTCAACAACAGCCTACGTCAGTGATAAAGTTGCTCAGCCACAGTTAACTGGTTAATAACAAAACAACTGCTGACAGGATTGCCACACCCTTAAAGTGGGTGCCATGCTTGTGACAAAACAGGTGATATATGGTGGAGCTTTTTACTAAAAAAT
The DNA here is from genome assembly GCA_037176975.1 of Arrhamphus sclerolepis. Taxonomy (NCBI): domain Eukaryota; kingdom Metazoa; phylum Chordata; class Actinopteri; order Beloniformes; family Hemiramphidae; genus Arrhamphus; species Arrhamphus sclerolepis. The sequence continues at coordinate 14,999 of JBAMYA010024116.1, read as the reverse complement.
ATGTATGGATTGGTAGGTAAATGATTTAAATACAGACTAAACAAATACAGTGATACAGACTGAAGGTATATCAGTTCAATACTTCATCTGTGCTTTAGGGCCAAGTGCATGGTATACAGAAATAATAAGCAGAAGAAAAGTCTATTTATACGTTTTTGTATGTTTTGTTGAGTGCTGTAATACTTGGTCTAGCCAGTGTCACAGAAAATGAAAGCGAGGAGATGCAAACAATGTAACCGCCCCCAGATAAAGAATCAAAATATATGGCTATGCTAAGAAATATTCATGAATAGTGGCATTTTTTTTTCATTTTAAAAATTCTAATACAATTACTGAAAACATAAAACTGTGGCTACAAAGATTATGAGCACAATGTAAGTTTTAAATGCATTATTGAAGCACAAGCTTGCAGGATGCGTGTGAAAGAAAATATAACTCTTCCACCATTAGCCGTGGTTGACTAGATGTGGACATGTGGGTGCGAGATCGGTGAATGCAGTAGCTCCAGCAGAGTTTAGCTGGAGGTCAAGAAAGCCTAGTATCAACCCTGCCAGTCCTGGTTTCAGATGTCATTTCACTTGCTACATCTGAGGTAAAGATGGAGAAATTCAATCAGAATGAATTCTCGGCAACATTAGCATCATATGTCATTAGGAGCTAAGCTAAATAGCTAGTTTGTGGTGTGTTCTAACCAGCTGCCAGCCTTGTTCGTTACGCCCTTTTTCACATTTTTTGGATTAAACGGGGCAGGTTCAACTTCAGTCTCGAAATTTGGGCTTCAAAGCCACTCTTGAGAGGACCTACGGGTGACGTCACTGAACATTTGTCCTTGTTTTTGTTGTGCTTAAAGGGACTGGCTCCATGTAACATGGTACATTGCAAAGCTCAGTGTTGCACTATGGAGATTTGGTGGTGAACAAAATGTAGCAGGGCTGCCAAGTCTCATGCATTTTCTGTGAAAGTCACGTTATTCAACATATTCCCACAGATTCAAAGATCTCTCAGCTCAGAGATGGTGGAAGGCACTAATTTCATGTGAGGACTGACAAGACAGGAAACAATGTCGATGTGTTGAGCTTCACGAGAAATTCCAGATGATGTTTTGTCATGGAAAAGATCAGCACTGACAGCAAAGAAATGGAGGAAGCCACTGGTGCAGGGAAATCCTGAAAGTCACAGGTCTGCGAATCCCCGGATGAGTGTGAGTGCTGCCACCTTACACAACATGTTTCTCAGTATGCAGGTAGCCACTATTGTAAAGGAGTTTTAGAGGTAAATTGAACCAAGGAATGACATTTTTTTGTAGTCTGTTGACATTAGATGAATGCAACGTTGTCCTCAATAATGAGCAAAGATGGCAGCAGCCTTTGAGCCACAGACCTTCAAACAGGAGCCTCTGACTGCTGTCATTAAGGTTTCAAAGACTGCATCATAGTGCTCTATAGTGCATGACAAAGTGCACTATTAGTAGTACTGTAGTGTTGTTGTAGTGCACTCAACATATCCCACAATGCATAACGAATAGTGCCCAATCAATCTGCATCATTTTATCTGTGTGACAGCAGTGAAGCAATAACCAACAAAAATAATGCTAAGTGTCTGAAAATTCCTTCTAATTGAGTTCCTACACAGAACTCAGTGCAATGGTGACTGTGCAGTAATGCATTTTTATAGATCAAAGATAATATATAATATAAAACAATAACAAAAAAGTTATAAAGATAATTATCCATGGGCAGGGCTGCTGGTGCCATAACCCCTCCCGCAAGATTCATAGTCTCACTAATGTTTGGCAGCCTTGAGTAGTGACAAAGTAAACTGCCTGGTGGAAGTAATATAATATATCTAAACACCATAAAATTTAAAGGGTTTTTATTGCTTTATGTGGTGAAAATTGATGCCTCTATGGCTCTCAGTCTGAGTAGCTATTAGCCTAGCTAACATTTTATTTTATTAATCTTTATTTAACCAGGTTAGTCCCACTGAGATCAAGGATTTCTTTTTGCCACACACAATCACACCTACGGGCAATTTAGAGTTGCAAATTAACCTAACATGTTTGTTTTATGGAAAATATAATATAAACTAGGTAATTCCTGTCTCAGTCTCCAACCTGAGAGGGTTGTGACCGCTGTCAGCTGCAGATATGACGGTGACTACTCACTCTACATACGGACCAAAATGTCCCTTTGAAGAATACCTGTGTTGGCTTGGAAAAATACAAAACCAGATGGATAGTTGGGCTGAACAATTGATCAAAAATGAATCAAAACCCACATTCAGAATCGATATTTGATTTATGTCATATCTCATGTCATTTATTTCTCTTTTTTTGAAATATTACAATGCTACTGTATAACCATGTTTAACCATGTGCTTCCTTTCACTTATTTGAAAATAAAAAGATATGTAGGCTACTCTTTTTAGAAAAATATTCCACTTTTAATAGGTGATTATAGCAAAAGAAAACCTCGTCAATGATCTACGAGGGGAAAATTTAAAAAATGACACCAAAATAATCATTTATTAATCGTATCGAGGAAACTTGTTCAATTGATTATGTTATTTGAGGTCGTATCGCCCAGCCCTAATAAATAAGGTTTACTCTTCTTCCTGTTTGCTGCTCATTAGTAATCACGGCACCAAAGAAAGTTGAGGAGGCACGTTTCTGATGTGTTAAACTGCTGAGATGGAGACATGTAGCTTTACAGCTGCTAAGCTTTTGACACTGAGGGAGCATTTTAAGCTCTTCACAGGGATGTAAAAGTCCTGTCGTGCATTTTCTCAACTTTTCTTTTCTAACCCACTTCTCTGGCGAGATTAAAGTGAATTCAAACGAACTCAAGCTTTCCTCCCTCTTCCTCTTTGGCTTCCCAAAGCTCCAGCCAACCCTTTGATAGTAAATATAACTGCGATGATGCAACATGCAGAAATGTTGCCAGGGAAACAGGAGCCAGGAGGAAATTAAGTCTTATTGCAGCTACATAACTTTACAAGTGCACTATTCAGAAGATTTATACTCCTTGTGATAGTGTAATCATCACTTTCGAAAAGTAATCGTGCAACTGCGATTGCACTGCTAGCCAGCACAATTCCATAATTAGAGAAAGACGTTGGATGACTCATTTATCAATGAACCAAATGCAAAACAGCATGTTTTAGAAAAATGACTAACAACAACAATGTGCCTCGTGTTGGCAGGTTAGCAGAAACAAATTCAATGCCACACGTGTGATATGGCACTGATTTGAAGGCGACATGGGAAATTTGCTCTCAGCATCTGCAAACACCTCCATGTGCATCGCTACGCTCTTCTGCCAGCCAAGAAGTAAGCAGCTTAACTGCTACTGCTCAAGCTGAGCAAATAAGCTGTGATTTGAAAACATAGCCAGCTTCTCTGGGTTTCACCACATTTAAACACCCAATTTATATTACTAACTTTTGTTTTTGTTTCCTTCCCACTGCTGGAAGCTGATGGCTTTGCAGAGGAAAATTGAGCGTTTCTGTTCTCATGTTTGTTTCTTTTTTTTCCATGCTAAGAGCTGTTTTCATCTTTTTTGGTATATTTCATCTCCAGTAATTTCTGTGAAATCTGGTTTTCTGTATTTTCTGCAGCTCCAAGCTGTCTTCTAGGTTATTTTTTGATCAAAAGTCAGGACATTCTTTGAACTCCAATTGCAGTGGAAATTAGTAGCCTGTCAAAGGCTTTCTCTCCAATAACGCTCCATAATATAATATTTGGGAGGCATTTTCCTCCTCTAGCCTGCCCTGTCAGAATTGAACGGCCTCTCAGTTTGTTCATTTACACTCTGAAACTGGACAAAAATGTAATTTCACAATCATCTGATCTACACAAAGCATCAGTATGCTGAAACAAACACAGAACTGGAGTCATGTCCAGCTGCAACACCATGAAGGGATGGCATTACATTGTATCCTGCAGGCTGTGGTGGATAACATTTTCTGACACTCTTGGCTTTCTGTGGTAATTAGCTTACTGGAATGGATTTGACATGCGACTGAATGCTGATTAAAGCCTTTTCCATTGCAATCAAAAAAACAGATGTCAAGGGGTTTTAGTGATTTTTCTTTTCTTTTTCTTTTTTTGTTACTACAGTAAAAACAACAAAGACACAAACAGCAGCCAAGACTAAAAAAAGATGTTTTGCCAATCAGCTGTTACAAAAATTAGCCTGCTAGTGGTTTCTGTCAGATCTCTTCTTGCACAATACCAGAAACACATGCACGCTCAGTGTGATCACTAACCCCTTGCAATAGATGTTGATTGTACGCATCTCCCATCACTCGAAGCTGTTGTCCGATCGCCTCTGCCTGCATGTCGTTTCGCCGCCGCGTGTCAGAGTGGCTGGCTGCAACAGAGAGTAAAAAAAAAACACACACACACATAGTAACTTTGCTTATATTATGTGGTACACACAGTCAGAACTACTTGGCCCTGCGTGCTGCGTCTCACTGCAGTGAGGAAGTGTTTAATGCTTCTGCTGAGATATTATGTTTTAATCATTTATGATTATTGATGTGAAACAAAACAAAATATCATCAGACAGGATTTGTAGCTTTATGACTAGTTAGAGATTTAAATTTAGAAACACAAACAAACTTAACTCGGGGTGTATCTGCAGAAGTGTGTATACAATGTTTCATTTCTTTATTTTAAGTCGTGTTAGTCTCTTGCTGCTGCGTACACTAATATAACTTCTCTACGTCATGGCACCAACACCAAACTCCGCCTGACTTTGTCCCGGAGCGCACGACCGATTCGTTCAAGTCTTTGAACAAACCATGAAGCCAAGTTTAACACAAAGGTTCACATGTGATGTTTTATAAGTGACTCGTGTGTGATTTGCATGACCAGCTTTACCAGCGACGCACGCACTGGTTGCAGGTACAGAGGCATACAAAAAAAACAAAGCCCACAATCTTATTAGCAGTAACTATGCGAGTAAAGTGGATGATTTATTTATTTATTTATTTTTTAAACATCTGATTCAGAAAGGTCACATGATCATATAATAAAGCCACAGATTAGATGTACAAATATTCATGTTGGTAACAGCATACCAAAAAACAACAACAATATGCTTGTGGTTATTTTAAAAAGAAATCTTTATTTAAACTTAAATTTTAACAGACACCTTCAATTAAAACTTTATTTATATAGCTCTTTCCACATAATGTATCAAATTGCTTTAATAGAGCCACCTCTGTATGTCTCACTGGCTTCTTGGCAATAACGCTTCCAGCTGACCGAGTAAACTAATTTGTGTTTCTTTGTGGTTAATCTGTCACATTTTCACTCTGAACTACAGACTATGAAAGGCTCTGACCTCTTACCAATCTCCACTTGTGAGTCATACATGCCTTTATGAAACCAAGACTTAATATTTCTCACATCCTTCGATATTGAAGAGACAGATCCATCAGACTGCTGGCTGCGTTATTGAGTGTTTTAGACTGTAACCACGGACGCAAAAGCAGTGCAGCCCAAACAATGAGTGCTTTGTCAGAGCATGTGAATATGTAAAAGCCACTGCATGTAAATGGCAACGCTTTGACTAAACTGTATGAACAAATAGGCCAGTTTATCAAGTCACAGTTTCAAATAACCAAATTGTAGAAAGACATGTAGACACGACATATCTAGTTATCTCCCGACTGATTTGAGTAGAAATAAACAAGTCACCCTGAAGCAAAAAGCCTTAAATTTTGATGGCAGCTTTTTTTCTGTCTATGGGCAGGCTATATTTCAGTGTTTGATCTCATTCTGCTTTGAAGAGACACCACACACGTTTGGTAAGCTAAGTCACGCATTTCACATGGGATATTTGTGGAGTAGGATATTATTCCAGCCACTAAAAAGTTGCATCTGTTACACAACTATGTTCACAAATGTCTTCTTATTAAACAAGCAGATTTCGAAAGTAATCTGCTGACAAATCACGATCTGTGGTTTACTGATACTGGAAGATGTGTAACTATAGGGCAAAACGTTAAACAGCTACACATTAGCTAACGAGTCACTATTGATCCAGAATATAGAATAAATTACACCAAATGAGACCAGTAAGTTAGTCCACTTTCAGCACCTCAGCAGCTTGGATTTCTGTGAAGCGTTTATTTGTTAATTCAAAGCCTCAGGCAGAATCTATCATGGTTCAACTAGCCCAGAGGTTGCATTTTAATTAAATGTTGCGTGAATTGAGAAAGGGGAAAAAAAAAATCCATGAAAGTCAACTGTTCCACTTTGAAATCGAAGAGCTGACTGAACTGTGTGTTCTTCCTGCTGCAGGAGGAGGAAGTGCTGTGATACTGAGCATCAACAACAAGAAGATAAACTGATCCTCCTCAAGCCCCTGTACTCCGCCTCGCCCTCTGGCAAAAAAAAAACAAAACAAAAACAGGTAAACAGTCCTGAGATGCATGACATGTTGCACCACTGGGCGCTCAATTATCTCCTCCACATCTTCATGGATGTAGCGAACCGGCTGAGATGCAAACAGGTTCTGTCTGCATCTCACAAAAGAGCTGCAGACCTATTTTGACTGCTTAACATACACACTTAATGAATGACACGTACACACATGCGCACTGGTCTGTTTTGACGGCTATCTCGTCTGTCTGAAAAAGAGAGAAAATAAAAGAGACACAAGGCAATCAGTGAAGCTAACCACTGCTATTATAAAAAAGAAAGGCAAAGCTATTCATGCAGAGATTACAATGTACTCAGGCTTTATGGACGTTTCATTTCAGCATGCAGAGATTACTTTTTGACTACAATACCACCAGTATCCCCAGCAGAAAAAAGGCAGACGTACAGATAAATCTGCAGTCGAAGCTGGTGTGCTGACAGACAGCTGAATTAAAATGTAACCATTCATTTCTAACATGCATTAAGGAGTTTTTCCTGCACGTTCTGAGTTGGGAAATCTCAGAAAAAACAAACATACATCACATAGTGGATACAGTCAGCACCAACACTGTTAAGGCATTTACTTTATAAGTTGTTTTTTTGTTTAATAAGTGCCATATTTGAGCCTCATGGCACAGTTTTGTTTGTTACCAAGCAACGGGATATGCAACTTTAGCCGACAGCATTGCAGTTAAAAGCTGAAGTTCTCTTTTTTAAGCCGTATTGATGTAAACAAGACTAGTGGAACATTATTTTGGACTGCTGTTGCTGGAGGTGACAGGATTGCGTGCTTTGCTCTGTTTTTGTGTTGAAACCAACAGCAGACACAAAAACATGATCCAGGCAGGCACAAACTGAAAACTCCAACAAACACTTGGGTGGATCCATAAATTTTATTAGACCTTCAGGTCATGATTCCACCACTGAGATGAGAGCTGATGGAGAAGGTGTGACTGCAGCCGTTACTTTTCGTTTGCAAGATAACCCCAAAAAGTATTTTTATTAAAGCTAGAAGCTGTGTAAATGGGGTAGACTGAGGAGGTGGTCTGGGACAAACATGGCCACAACATATCTGCTACAGCAGTGTTTCCCACTCTTCCATCATCTATACCTTCTTCCTCCAATTTATCCTCAGGAACAAGACGGAGACATGGCCTGCACATGTTACCAGCAGGCCTAACTAATTAGAAACACCAGCTGACCTAATATGCAAGTTTGTGGCCAGCGTGAGGAAACCAGAAAACCCACACAAACGCGAGGAGAACATGCAAACACAGAAAGGCCTCATCTGGGATTTGAACCAGGAACCTTCAAGCTGTGAAACAACACTCCTGCCCTTTCTCACGCTTCCATTATATGGGGAGACAAAAATAATAATAATTCACAGAAAGCCCACTGCTTGTCATTTGTGCTCACTTTTTACAATGAACCAAACAGATCTGAGCATCACCGGAGCTCCACACCCTCCAGTAGGTCCTCACAGTTGTCTTTTACTCTTTGAGCTGAGCACAAGGTGTTTTAATCTAAAACAGCAGAACTTGAAAGAGACACTGTGGAGTTTTTTAAAACTGAAATTGTTGTAAAATCACTGTTACATCTTTAGCTCAAAATACCATAGAGATACAGTGTAACAGCCCCCCTCCTTTCAACCATGTCTTCACAGTTCTTTTAAATGTTTTAAGGGGTGGAGTCAGCCACTTGACTCAACTCCACCCCTCTCTTCCATGAGTGGGGCTCTTTTGAAATCAGTGTTACAACTAATTTTCCACAATTACAGCAAATGCGGCATGAGGTGAATCTGCATGGAGATAAACTTGGGGAAGCTGAGCAATTCTGCTCTGATCTAGGTCTGTGATGTCACCTGCCCTGCACACCTGAGCCGCTCCTCAATTGCATATTTTCAGACTGCAGGGGGCCCGAACAAACTATATCAGTTTGTTTTTGATCTCAAATTTTCAGAATTTAAATTCACCTCAGATACCCAAATCTATGCCCTCAAGCAGAAATAGTTTATCAACCATAACATGCCCCCTTTAACGTAGTGCAGAGATGCACTGACACCGAACTCTGCTGTCACAAATCTGTCGTTTTCTGCTCCTTTCATTTATCCGTTCCATTGTAATTCTTACATAAGAAACTTACTGAAATGTTTGTGATGATTCAGCTACAAAAATGTGAATCTTACATGCAGAAATGGGTGAATCTATGTTAGTTTTCATGTAACTGGATGTAATTTGAAATGTTTCATAAACATCTAATTCAAGATTTCCTGATTGCTTCCCCTCCAAAGCTCATTGTTCTTGATGTAAAAGTGTCAAGCATAAAGTCAATGCGCAAAAGCAGCAGGAAGTGGCATCTGACTCCAAATGGTCTTACATTGCACAACACAATAATAAGAAACTTCCCTCTCTTTTATTTCGCATGGTGCCAGTGATGAGGGTATAAAACATTATTGAACTCTTCAAGCAGTTATGTCATGAAATAATCTCACATCACACAGACTTTACCCGACGGTCACAAACTCTGCTCCAGTGCAAAGTCCAAGCAATGTCTAGTCAGACAGACTCAATGCAAAACATGTGAAAGGCCTTTAGATGCACAGGTGATTATATAAAAAAAAAAAAGCTAAAGAAAGCCCTTTGATTACTTCCACTTCCTGTTGTATGTATTTTCTCTGCTTCCAAGCCCAACTGATTTCTTAACTTCCAGATGAGACTTTTTAGTACCCTGTTGGTGATTTGGGAACGTATTTTTTACTTTACACGTCATCTTTTACTCTTCAACTCTTCCCTAAAGGGGAAGTGAGTGCATTTTACACACCAAAGTCTATTTTCAGCTTTCAGGGAGTTTTTAGAGAGTATTAGCTCTCAAGTCAAACACTGTAAAGTCTTGAACTGCAGACTACACTGCAAGAAATCTAAATGATTCAAGAAGAAGTAAGTCAGTCAGAGGATATTACCCTGAGAACCAGACTGCAAACCCAAACCCAAATCTGGGCTGAACTGTTTGTCTATGGGCAGAATGTTTTTGATCATTTACGTTTTGGATGTACTGACAGGTTTTAGTTAATTAATGTAAACCCACACGACAGTCTACCTACCATTTTATGAGTGTGATTAAAAAAAAAAAAAAGTGCATAAGTGATGCTATTTTTCTGCTTCATTGACTGCTTCCTACGACATTCATGTATTTACTACCTCCCCTACCCCCAACACACACACACACACACACGTATATCTCAAGACCAATCTTTTTCTGTTCACCTGAGTCAGATGGATTCCATTCAACTCTGAATCAGAGGCTGAGTCACACTCGCTCAGGGAGTAATTGATATAAAGTAACTACCAAAACTATCTAAAATTGTGTGTTTGTAACAAGTTTTGCACAAAACCAGTGAAAATGATGTCTCTGTGAGAACAGGTTGTGAACTTCCCTTGACAGCAGGAGTTCAGCTTCAATTTACTCTGAGATGCGTGGAAAGGCTTTACTCATTCAAAGGCAGCAGATATTAGTCAGCAGGAAGCGGAGTAGTACGCAGTGAAATGAACGCATGGGAATCAGCAAGGATGGGTTTTGGCAGCAGGCAACGGCTGTCAGTGTCTTTTAACATATGCATGTTTCTGCCTGAATTGGCTGGATTCCCCTTCAAGAGCCAGCAGGGTGAGGTGAATATTAATGTTAGCAAGAAGAAAAGAACGGTGCCTAAGTGCCTTACTCATCTAAAACATTAGAAAAGGGGTGGAAAAGGTCGCAAGGAGTAAGATCTAGAGACTGGGGGGGGGGGGTCATCTGACAGAAGAAAAACTGCAATAACTGTAATCCAGCTATTAATTCAGAACACTTATAAAATCAGAAACATCAAATTAAAAAGTGCACCAGTTAAAAATCAAGGTTGGTTTATAGAAAAGATATATCCCCAATGAAGATAAAACTCAAGTTATTGAATCCAAGCACGGTACATAAGTTAATATGCCTTATGGTGAAATCTCCAGTGGCAACACTGAGTGTGCGTGCACGTGTATGTTTGTGTGTGTAGAGGGGGTGGGGGGTACTGTCCTTGGGATATTCTCTGTGCTAGTCTTGAGTCGGGCCTGATTAAGAACAGCAAGTACCCAGAAAGAATCATCTCCCTCATTTAGTTCTGCATGTGTGGGTGGATGTGATGATTCGTAGTGCAAATTCATGCCTGTATGTAATGCAGCCTTGCCTCGGGGTCTGTGTCTGTGTCTTCAGGGTCTACCACACATAGATGGTGGCTCTGGGGACAATAGTTAGAGCACACAGTGACAGTGGAGAGAACTGGAACCCACCACTGAAACAGATCCTGAACTGATATCAGACAGCAGGTGATTTATTGCCCCCTGGTGGTTCCTTTCTCAAAAACAAGGGTACAAAAAAATACACTGTGTAGCCTGTTATTTGACACAATATTAGGTGATTTTTTTTTTTTTTTTATGTAAACAGTGTATGATGAAGACTAAAGGCAAAATTAAAAAAAAAAAAAATCATACTTTCTTAAACATAAAACACAAAAGAGCAACAGCAGGAGCAATGAAAACAAATACATCTATACATACCTGTGTGTGTGCATAGATAGATACACACACACATATATATTTAAATACATATATAAATTATTTGGACTTTGTATTGCAACAACATGCAAGGTGCAAGGCTCACTCACTTCTAAAAGCTGCTGTACACAGTCATCAGTTGCTTTCCTCACTTTGCCAATGTGATATTACAAAAACAGAAGTCATGTTTTCCATTATGAAATCACTTCCAACCTTTGCTTCCTCATGAAATTTTGCTCAAATAAACTGCATTTAAATAACCTAGAGAGAAAGTAAACAAGGCTGAGACAGTTTAAATGCAGTTCTGTTCAATACAGTCCAGTTCTGTACGATAGCATTTATAAAAGCGCTGATTTACCAGTCAGTTTACATTTCACCCTCAGCTGTGGTTATGAGCTGTGAGTAGCGACCAAATGAATCAGAATATATTGTGTGAAATGAGCCTCTCTCAGTGGGTAGCTGGACTCCCCATTATAGGTAGGCTGCAGAATTCAATAACAAGGGACGGGCTTAGAGAAGAGTTTCTTCTCTGTGCATCAAAAGGAGCCAAGTGAGGTGGTTTGGGCTTCTCACCAGGATACCTTCCATATGTCTCCCCAGGGAGATACTTCAGACATATCCTACCTGCAGGAAATTTGTGAGCATGCCAAGGACACTCTGGAGAGATTAGGTTTGGAAATGTCTTGGTGCCCCCCCCCCAGAAGAAGATGTTCTTAAATGTTAAAGGTAGACCGGCCCCTAAACCCAAACTGAGAGCTGCTTCCACAACAGAGGAAGCTGTTGGCTAATGACTCTACTCTTCACCGTTGTGAAAACATTAGGAACCATAAGCAAACCTGGAGACCAGGATCAAAGCATTCTGTTGGGATGTTATGGTACAAGGAGGTCTTTATGATGAGATGGTCTTAAAGAGCTTCATACTGTATGTGAGAAGAAAATCTATCCTGCATTCATTTAAGTAAGTTAAAATGAATGGTTACAATGCCACCGTTTCACAACACTATTTAGGTATTCTAATAATAATAATAATAATAAGCGCAGTTGGGGGTTACAAATATACATCATCACATGAATTAACTACAAGCCAACATGCTTGAAAGGTAGGTTGATGAATCAAGTCTTGTCAGGTCCTGAAGTGTCTCTTGGCAGAACAGATGACCTCCCATTGCCCAGTCTCTAAGGGGGCACCGTCCAGTGTTCCCATAGTGCCAGTCCCAAGCCCTGACATATGAGGAGTTTTGCATCCAGCATAAAACTTATTCCCCATTAATGTATGGAATGCAATGATCAGCTGTAGTGATCTCTTAAAAAACAAAAAACAAAAAATCATCATTTTAAAAATCATCGAGTCCAATGGACTTCCAAAGTTCAATATATGGCTTAATAAATCAGGATCAAAATATGTAAAACCAAAATGCTGACAGTCAGGATTTTAAAAAGGTAAATGTACACATCTGTCTTTTTTGTATTAAGTGTATTTATTTTAATATTTTGAGTCTGTGATATTGCTCCATTTTATGCTGTGGACCAATGTTTGAATTGCCTTACAATGTGGAGTGAGACTGTGTTGAACATTTTCTTTTTTCTAAAGAGGCAAAAAGTAATAGCAAGAAAAATGGAAATTTTAAATGCTGACATGCTTGTCGGATCTAATTAGGGTGCAAAAACAAACTGGCCTGCCGTGCCCCAGTCCTATAAGGCCATCTATTTTGTTGCCAAGTTACATTTCTCAACATAATATTGCCAAAAAATTACAAGTGACAATTGTCTTGATTCCCTGGATACTCTCAGATCAACTGATAATTGGATGGTTTCTCACAAGAAAAGAATAACGCATAGTAACATCACATATAATTGCTCTGTGTTTCACATTGAAGATTCATTAATGCTGACTGACTCTCCTGCCACCCTGGTGATAGTTTCACTCTGTCATTACAAGAGCACAGGGATTAAAAGAACATTCCCCATTCTAGAATGAAAGCAGCCACACTAACCATGACTGAAAACATTGACTTCTTTGTCAATGAAAACCTTAAACAGTACTCAAACACAGAAACTCTGTTGCATACTATCCAGTTTTAAATTTAGTTAATTGAGATGGAACAGTTCCTAACAGTCCCAAGTTAATTCATTTTGTGACTTAGCATATCAGACACATAAAAAAATGGTTCTGTAGAGTCCTTTAGCTCAACAGCTGCTTGTGTAATGTAGCATGAATAGAACAAATTACTACATGGACCTGTCTCTTATCCTTTCAATATTCTGCTGGTGCTCTTATAAGCAGTCATGGTCTTTGAAAGCCTGTTCAAGGACCAATAAATGCAGACCAATCTTGCTCACATGTCGCCTATTCAATCTATATTCACTTGACAGCCCATCCTGAATTTGTCTTTAAATTGGCTGTCAAGCATCAGCCAATTAACCTTTCTCTGTTCACAAACAGGCTAAGGCCGAGGACAATGAAGTCAAATTTTGCGTGCCATAGTTTGAAATAACAGCCTTGTGAAAACCAAGTGGGAATAATATGAGTAGACTGTTTTTCAGCTGTGGCTGCCATTACTCAAGTTTCCCTCAATAGTAAAAAACTCACATGTGGGTATCTCCAAGGAAACAACAGCTTACATTAATGTCTCGACTCCAGAGAAATCAAGTCAAAACACTGAAAGCCCTTGCAGATAAAGTATATAATTTTTTGTAATAACACTCTGTAATGTTATCAATTGAAACAAATTCAGCAAACGCATTTTGTGTTAAAAAATGCTAATAGATGGGATCAGGTGAAATTATTACTATTTTACAAAAAGGATTCCTAATTGCTTCACTCTTGTGAAGGTTTTACCTGACTTTGCAGCAACAAGGGCAGTTATTGTTTGGTTCAAGAAAGATGTTATTTTCCACCTCATCTGGGTTCAGTGTCTGCACTGCTGCTGTTCACTGTGTGTGGCCAGATGCTGCTAAGCACGCTTTCTTTCATTCATTTGTCTATGTTGTGGAAAAAGATTTAGGTGCTGCGGCTAATTATCCACTCATATATCACATGATCTCTCAGATTATGTGATATATGATCAGCCTTTTGGATTCCTCTGAAAAGTTGATTATATGCAGGTCTTACACCAACACCTGCTGCTTCGGTGTTTATGGATCTGTTTGTAGACTGCCTGTTGTTTAGACTTTCGGCATGTTGAAATTTATATGTAAATGTTATGTGATTTGTTATGGATAAGCACTAGGGTGCTCATTCCCACAATCAGATGTGTTCAGATGCAGTCAGATTAATATAAATGAATAAATGAGAGGAGCTTTAGACTGTAAAAAGTGGATCTAATCCATCTGCATTGCTAGACTTTTATATGAGCACTTATCCCTGTATTGATCAGCTCGTTAAAAATCACACTGATGTTTTGACAAGCGAGGATCCAGGTGGGAGCTGATCCCTCGTTAGGGTTGTCATTTGTCACTGATTCTTGGCACAGATTTGGAGGCCTCAGGGTCCTGCCTCTGCTTTTTGCAGATGATGTGATCCTGTTAGTGTCATTCAACCATGATCCTCAGCTCCCACTGGAGCTGGTGACTGCTTAGTGTGAAGTGGCTGACTATACTGAGTACCGCCACATTCTGAGACCCTGGTTGTGGTAAAGATAAAGTTGAACTGAAAGACAAGACCCTCTGCTTACCAGCCCATCTATTGTGGATGGTGGTACTAGATCACAGCTGATAGTTTCCTCAGCAAGGTGTCTAGACTCTTCCTTTAAGATAATGTGAGTAGTTCAATAATCTGGGACAGACTCATAGTAGAGCTGCTGTTCCTCCATCAAGAGTAGCCATTTGAGATGGTTTGGATATCTGGTCTCTCTCCTGGACACCTCTCCAAGGAGGTATTTCTGACATGTCCATTCAACAACTCTGAATATATTATGTTATGGATGGATGGATGGATGGATGGATGGATGGATGGATGGATGGATGGATGGATGGATGGATGGATGGATGGATGG
>JBAMYA010024075.1:0-16481 GCA_037176975.1 Arrhamphus sclerolepis | reverse complement strand
TCATGGAAGTCCACATATCTGCGGTCAGGCTGACACTGTCAACATTCTGCAGGGCTGCCTTGGCCTTCTCCTTTTCTGCACCATGGCTTTAAGTACCTGCCTTGATGGAGGGTGTATGCGGGATCCAGTTTAGCCAGCAGAGCACGGAAGCCATGATCAGACACCACAGTGAAAGGCTGTGAATCTTTCACTTTGAAACCCACTAGATCTCCATAAAATTTTTTGGACCTCATCAGGTAAATTTATATCAAGCAATTAAGTTTTGCTTAAGTAGGGGCGTGGTCTTTTGATTGACACATATGTTAGTGACTGGCCCCTGGTCATCATTTGAGCTTCTTGGAGCCCTAGCACGATTTAGCCATTTCAGTGAACTTGATTAAGTGAATTAGTACGAAACAAAAACAATCCTTATTTTTAAGGCAATACGAATTGCTGTGCTATTAACGTACAAACCATCTAAAAGTAGTGCGCTTCAGTTTTTTTGGTGAGTGATTTTTTTATTCTTTTTATGACAGTAAATAAGTCGCAAAATATGGATTCTTCCATTGTCCTACTAGGTTGCCTTAGTGGCGGCTGGCCCATAGGGGGCACTTGGGCGCCACCCTCCTAGATGTGGAGGGGAACATTCATAAAATATAATAAACATATAGTTTATATTTACAATTTTCATTAACCCTTGTTGTGTCAGTTTTTCTGAATAGTATCTGCCCACATGCAGTTTGAATTATTTAAACTAAATTTCCACCAAATAACCCTCATCCAACAATGAATTTCCACTGACACAACGTGTCTTTTCTCGTCGTGGGCACTCAGTCAAAGCACCCTCAAAGTTCAATGAAATAGCCAATTGTGTGTGGTTGCTATGGGAAAATAATAGATATTTGGCCAATCAGCATCGCCAAATTCAATGGTTTTGACGCGCTGGAATATTTGCCCGTGCCACAGAAATTTGAATTGCTACATTGATAAACTCAGCTCAGTCACTCAGAGAGATGATGGCGGCAAAAACAGTTGAGGGGCAGCTTGTACCAAATTCTGTGAGGTCTTTATTAAATTACCCTTTTGCAAGAAGGACGATGGCACAAAAAATACTTGTTAAGGAGCTAGAACCCGACAAGCCCGAAATTAACATCAACCAGCCAACCCAGGAGAAAGGCAAAGCCTACAACAGGACTTTCAGCTGGAGTTGGTTCCAAAGTAAGTCGTGGCTGACAGGCTGTGGAACAGCCAACGCACTTTATTGTTTTCCCTGCATATTTTTCAAAAGTGACAGGTGTGATTTGACGTAGACGCAGTTTGGACAAACTGATTTAAAGCACCTCACCAAATGCATCAAGAAGCATGAAAGATCCAAAGTTCACATGGAAAACTATGTAAAGCTAGCTGTGGTCAGAAGGATTAGCATAGCAACGCAGCTAGGCGATGGACACCGCATTGCTGTAAGAAGGCAGAATGAAGAGGTTGCAACGCAACAATATACAAGAGCATTTTTTTGAATTAATCAAGCTACACAGCGCCTGTACCGATGAAATAGCCAGCGCCTTATTGGAGAGGCTGCACACCATCGTTTCTGAGGGACAAGAAAAAAAGTTGATCGCCCAGGCCTATGATGGGGCCGCAGTACTGAGAAGTGCCACTGGAGGGAGTTGGGTCTGTCTGCAGCCTGCAAAAGGAGAGGCGTGTCGTGTAGTAGGTGTGTCGTGTAGTGACATCACTACACGACACGCCTACCAGGTAAAGCGAAATCACGGTTAAGCACGTGAGACTGCCAAAAGCAAAATAAAACAGAAAGTGAAGCAGAAGAATAATGGCAGACCGTATGCAGACAAGTAAGTGTCAGCGTATTTATAATAATATATAATACACACACACATTTATAACGTTATTTGCATGTTTGATAAGTGACATAACGTCCCATAGTTTTATGCTACTTAAAAGAGGTGGGAGTAAGTAGATGAATATAAGCTAATGCCAGTCGGTGTTGTAAAGTAGCCAGCAGAAAAACATTCTTCTCAGTGCGGTCTAGTGCAGCAACTTAAAATAATTAATACCATCATATCGGTAATTTTGATTATTATTCCCAGCTGGACGGTGACATGAACTGGCCATATCAGTTAATTTACAGTTTGTCCACAAACATTTATGATGTACTATTAGTTTTGTTAAAGTTGTCGTTCATATTTACAGTCAAACACGTACTTCTTACAGTCACAAAAGTTGCAGTTTCTTGATGAATAAATGCACATCACCCTGAACAGATAAACAGGCTCCAAACTCTAGCAGTTTACCAAACATTATGTATAAAGAAGTGAACTAATACAGTGTAGAGAAAGCAATATGTATGGGTTTCTCCTGAGTTTAGCCTTGTGACATCAACATGTTAAATTATTTGACCACAGTTTGTTTTCTTTCAGCTCCGTTCTACTGTTGTGATAAATGAAAATAAACCTCAGGTGGTTTATGCGGATGGAAAATATGTGTGTGTTATCTTTTCAAAAAATGGAGACCATGCATATCTTATTTCACACATGCAGACCCATGAAAGAGCAGCTTTACGTCATGGAGGTATGTTTTAGTTTAAAAGTTGTAAAATGTTGTAAACTTGTTCTTTATTTAAGGTCATGAATTTATACCAATGGCTGCATGGATGTTGTATTGGTGAACATATATAAGAATTTGATGCACAACTTGTTTGTAAATGCAATTTTTATTTGTTTGCAGGTTGTAAAATGTTTAGATTCCTGGGTGGCTGCGTGAGAACGCCACTCTATCATTGCTGCTATTGTGGCCACACAGTCACCGGACAGCACCTATTCATCCAGCCTCTTGACGCTTGAAGCAATATGGCTACTTTAGGTATTCTTTGTTTGGATACTTTTTATATTTTCAACATACACCTTCATTTTTCACTGTTTTCAGTTCTAATATGCTTAGTTTGTCTTTGTCCTGCATCATTACTGAGGCCTCCTCCGTCCCTGCAGTCTCTCCTCTTTCTGCAGCTGCCAGCGCTTCTACAGCCACTGGTGCCCCTGGGGCCGCCCCTGCCTCTCCTTCCACCAGTGCCCTGGAGCCGCCCCTGCCTCTCCTTCCACCAGTGCCTCACCTACCTCCGCTGCCCCTGGAGCCTCCTTTCTCTCCTGTTATTCAACAATTTCCACGCTTCCAAGCAGAAGTGAGTTTTTGAAATCAAGGTCAAGCAAAACCACCTGCACCTTTTGCAATTTCGTTGTTAATAAAAAAACATAAAAATGCATATACAAAGACGCCATACCTCAGCAATCATGGACATAACATCAAGTCACCACCTGCCATCACAATGCAGAGACAAAAAGAATGGTGTACATTTTTATGACTATTTTTCTAATTGGATCATTTGTTTCTTCAGGCATGGAAGACGGTTTGTCCATTTCACCAAAGAAGGAAAAGAGATGGTCAATGGGCTTCTTTCATCTATCTGCAGACTGGAGAGGAACAGAAAGCCTAATGAAGAGACAAATGTAAGACAGATAGTGACATCACAATCATTTCTGAGTGATATTCATGGTGGCCATGAGCTAACATGGGCTAACATGAGCTAACATAAGCTAACATAAGCTAACATGAGCTAACATGAGGGCCAAACTGTTGCTCCCTTTGTCAGCAGGACCCTTGGACAATGGCAGACCACTGCTACGGCAAAAAACCTTGAACTGTCCATCAAACAGAGTTGGTAAGTGACTGACAACATCATTACAGAGTGCATATGTTATATGACATTAATGTTGATTTTAATGGTATTTGTGTTGTTTAGAATAATGAAAAGGACAATTCTGAGCTGCTGGAGGTTCGTGAGAAGCCATTCAAGAATTATTGAAGTACATTTTTTTTAGGATTATTTGTGAGAAATGTACTTTCAAATTTCAGGAATCAGTAAAAGAAGCCCAGCAAGAGCGGCAGCTTCAGTGTGCTGATCTAATTAAATGCATGAAGGGGAGCACTTCAATAAGGGAACACCTTGAGGTAAGTTTATCAGCATGAGAAGATGACAACCACAGGAGTAGTTACATTTCAAATTGAAAGTCTTTCTCAATAGGAAATTTGAGTAATTTTGGTCATATTATCAACATGAACCATCACCATCCTCAAAGTAACTATTTGTTTTCAGGCTATCATAACTGGGATCTTGTCTCAGCATGGGAATCCAGGAGGGAGATGCCAACCCTTCACTTTGAGGATGAGCAGCTGGATGAGGTTGTCTCATTCTTGTTTGGGATCATCAGGGAGACCCCAAGAGCCAGACAGCGAGAGGACTGGCCTGACTTCATGATGAATGTGCTCTTACCAGAAGTATGATGGGATTTTTTCTTTTTTTTTGGTTAATATAATGTAACAAAATATATATATTGATATTGACACTGTTTAATATTTTACGTAATGGCTTTTCATATCACATCTCACACGTGTAGTTGAAAGGTCCTTGAAATGGAACAATACAGATGTGTAATGTTCAACCTTTTAGAGCATTCAGACCCAGACTATGTGAGCCAGGCTCTGAGTGGATCAAACCTGACAGAGCCTCTTACACTATAAGATTTGACAAAAGGAAAAATAATATCAAACTGGACACAACATCATTTAAGGCTACATTTGGTTCAGTGACTTTTTTTCTTAAATGTAACAAATGTCCAAATCATCATATCCAGGTGACAGTTCACACCCTGGCTGAGAAATGTGACGTGGCCCTGGAGGAGGCTGAAGTCAAGTTTAAAAGAGGGCCACAGTATGAACTATGGTAAGATTAATATACAAAGAACTGATGCTAGATATATTTCAGTGTACTGCAACAGCTTTAATCTTTGTTCTTTTTTGACAGTGAATTGAAAATGATGAGGAAGATATTGAAGATGCACTTATCAGAGGAGGCAGCAGTGAAGCTCAAAGATTTCAAGGAGAAGATGGAAAGAGCTCTCTCCTCTGAGGCATTTCTCAGCCGTTTGTAAAAAAAAAAAAAGTCTAAAATAAAATGTGAGGAGCTTTGAAATGTTTTGTAGTTTTTTTTTCTATTCATTATATATTTTGTTTGTATAGAATATTATCAGTTTCTAGATTTCACAGAGTCATTCACGTGACATGAATACATGAAAAAAACATATGTACATAAAGTACCAGATTACAAATTGTTATAAGATCTCCCTCTTCACTACAAAGACATTTGAGAGACCAAAACCAGTAGTGATGAATGGCTGCTTGTCACAAAACAGCCAAGACAAAGAAGGGAGGTGCACACAAAGTTTTCATGGTGAGTGTGATGTGAGTGCTTGGCTTTAAGAGTGTGTGTGGTGTTGTAGGGTGGAATAAAGGAATCAGAATTCTAAACAAAGACCAAGAGGTGTTGCAGGTAAGAGAGAGGACCAGCAACTGAGCTCCAGGAGAGGCCCACAGCTTCCCAGAGCCCAGGTTGTGCCACTGCTGGTGTTGAGAAAGCAGAGAGGCTCATCACACTGCTCTCCTCAGTAGCCTACAAAATGCAGAGTTCACAAATGAATTCCCCATTAAGGAAGAATAAAATGACTGACTGTCATCACACGTTCTTTTACTTTTTATATTTACTACTTTCACATTCATAGTGGTCTAACATAGGCCCTCCTTTTCAAATAAATCTACACATCATGCTCTTACCAGCGCTGACATTATCTATTATTTAGCTCATTAATTCTTGTTCTGTGGGTTTTACTTCGTGGCAGAAAGTGAGGAGAAAAAAATTGTGGAGCTCATGAGCCCTCTACACAGGGATGGAACAATAAGTAGCAGGGAGGACCGTAAACCAGAGGTCATACTGGACTACAGTGTTAACAGAGGGGTCGACAACCTGGACAAGCTGCTGGTCTGCTACAGTGGCCACTTGTGATCTTAGCCAAGGCACTGGTGACACCACACATCCAAAGGAAACATGTGTCCAGGACCCAGCTTGTCCAGACACAGTGAGGACAACGGCAGAGGCTCCAGCTGTCCCACCTGCACACCTCCCACAACCACAAGCTCAAGTTTAGTTCAGTCATGTACATTGTTAATTGTGTTCTAGTACAGACTGATTGTATTTATTAAGCATATATGTGATCTCAATTCTTTGAACTTGAGATGAATAAATAAATAATAGTAAATAAATAAATTGAGATAAAGACAATATATGTTCATGGTTTATGAATTAAAATTTTATGTTAGAATTATTTTTAACATCAGAGGGTCCCAAAAGTGAAGAGCATACAAGGATTCCAAAAGTCTTTCCCCACTTTAATAATACTAATACTAATACTAATACTACAATAATAATAATAATAATAATAATAATCATGATGATGATGATGAGAACAACAACAACAAAACATGAAGACAATCTTTTCCCACGTTAACAACAACAACAACGATATTTGTATACTTTTGAATACATTCATGATAAAGGCAAATAATGCGCAAAAAGGGTGAATTTTGTGCAGCAGCTACTTGGCTCATATCCCTTTAAGAAGCGTGTCAAGCGTGTCGTGTAGTGACGTCACTACACGACACGCCTACTACACGACACGCCTCTCTCTTGCAGGCTGCAGACAGATACACTTGGGTTTGAACAGTTGATTATATTCGCAGCTAAAACTTTGATGGAAGTAAAACTAGTTTAAATGGTCGGAGACCTTCAAAGGTACTAAACAAAAAAACAAAAAAAACAATAACATCTGGCTCCTTCCTGCTGGAACTGAACTCTGGTGTCCAAATGTAGAAAAATAAGGATATTAAAATAATCCTTTCTGCAACTGAACCTGTCAAAAACAGTCTGTTATTTATTTAGTTAGTTAGTTATACACCCATCTACATGCACACATTATATAAGCAAACGTAAGTTTACATGTATGCATTTATATTTTCTTCTGTATCTTGTAAAAATAACGACCGCTTTACAAAATTTGACAAAGAGGCGGTACTCTTTAATGATCAAAAAACCAAAAAAAAACTCAGTTCAGATTGAGTTGATCACTTGAGCTATAACCCTGAATACTAGGCATCAATGATAACTAAGGAGTGTGTATGAAGAGACTTTGATTTGATTTGTCATTGTTATGGTTTCTATTCTTTTGCTGCCATGTTGGAAAATGTTCAACAAAACGTTTGTTAAAATAAACATACTGGTACACTCATTCATACCTCACATAGTGGTTTTGTTGTAGGGTAGGGGAGTGGACATGTGTGTTTGGAAGGATGGTGATGTGCGGTAGGGGGCCAGTGCCCCAGTAAAACATCATACCTAGCAACACTCCTGGAGAGAGAGGGGGAGGACATGCAGCAAAGGGTCACAGGCTGGGAGTTGAACCTGCAACCGCTGAAGAAGAACTTGCAGCCTCAGTAAATGGACTGTTTGCTCTAACTACTGAACCTCTAACCTTCTAATCTTAACTCTGATCTGGTCGACTGCTGAACTTTGGAAATAGGCTGAACGTGAGGGGGGAGGTTCATGGCTGCTGCTTCCCTGGAACTGTTACACTGATCCAGTTCTGAGGAAGCACTGTCCCTTTAAGAGCTGAAACTACTCATTAGATAACACTTTGAGGGGATTTAAAACCATGACAATGACAAATATTAACTTTAAACATCTGTCCAATGTCATATTTTCATTGGATGCCTCTTCCATGTCATCATCAAACATCTGAATTTGGAAGCAACATCTGGATCATGAGCTAGTTTCCAGCTGAGGTGATCCTCTATGGAGGAAGAACACTGCTGAGAAGCAGAACTGATGCAGCTGAACTTTATTCTGCTCTAAATGATACAAGTGTTAAAGGAACAGGATGATACAGGTGTGTATAAGGCTTTCAAACATTTAAACTAAAGATCATTAACATCAGCTTTATTATATATGTTATATATCTATAGCAGGTGAACTTTGAAAATCTGAACAAAATGAGAACATTTATGATTTTCACAGAAACTTTGTTTTAAAATGCTAGTCATTAAACAATGTAACAGTACTTTAGCTAAAACAGCACATGCGGAACAGTAAAACCCCAAAATGTACACAAAGAACAAATACTGAAGCAAATCCTGATCTCAGAACCAAAAAACAGAAGTTCATTTAGAAAAAGTCACATTTTGATGTGAACTTGATGTGAAGGAGCCGAGTCTTCCATGGATGATGTGACAGTTCTGTCCCAGTTCCTGTCCGCTGCTTCACATCTTCTACAAGAATCTGAATATTTATGGGACCCATGGAACCAGGAATGGGAGGATATATTATTCCTACATCTGCTCAGATTGTCTGATATTAAGCAAAAATAAATCTGTCACTGGGGAAAGAAACAATTGCCCTGCTAGAATTCATAAACTGAGATGTTTGTTTTTAAAATAAGACCATTTTTCTTGAAACAAGGCTTTTTAAAACTTCCTTAGAAATCAGTTTTTACAGTGCATTCATGCAAATTCAGCAATTTAACTCTAAAATAATGTTCCTGTGTGAATTTAAATGATTAAATTCAGTTATTATTTACAAGGTATATGTTCATTAGCAAAACATTACTGAACTTTAACTGTGATGGAGACACAAAGATAAACAACAAGAAAAGGTCCTGAAGAACTAATATATAATTAGCATAAAACCATCATGGTTGATGGTGGATGTTAGATGGTCGTTTCTCAACTCCAAGTTCTCAAAGTCTGAACTTGTGTTCTCAGAAGTACCTTCTCTCGAGTCGTTCTTGTCAAGTCTGAACTCCAGAGGACAGGAGGACACAGTTCAGTCCTTCATCAGTGTACTTGATGACATCACAGCTCAGCTAGCATGCTAACACGTACAGATGAACACTGTTAACTCACGTATGCAGTTACTCGCGTTTTGGTTTAAAACTCCTACCTGAAACATGGACCCCAACATTTTAACCCAAACTTTAACACATTTAGTCAAAATTTGAACAAATTTGTCAAAATTGGCCGTAACTTTGAAGACAGTCACAAAAGTAGTCACACCTCTCCCAGCTAGCTGCCTCCTGGGTATTGTTTAGCTGACACTCGCAGGTAAATCTACTAAACTGCCACAACGTCACTTTGGAGAGGATCTTTTTGACATTTCAGAGTTCTAACGTTCTTCTCCTCCATGAGAAATGCATTCTGGGATACTTTACCTGCTCAAGTCTACACTGGATGAACCTTTGATTAAATGGGCAGAGCAAGACATGTGAGGATTTCTTCTGGACTGGTCATGATGTGGACTCAGAACTGGACCAGAACTTGTGCTGAGACTGATGACTCACAAGAACAGATGAGTACGCCTGCTGAGAAACGGCCATGATCTCCTCAGAGGATCGTCTCTACTTCCTGAGCTTCTTCCTCCACAGCTGCAGGAACACCACCATCATCATCAACCTGCCCGGAGGTCGTCTTCCTGCTCTGCTTCTGCCCCCTGGTGGTCTGGAGGGACATGACAGCACACAGATCACACTGCATCACGTCTCTCTTCAGTTGACAGACGGCTTCATCCTCAGCTACAAAGACGTGAACATTACCTTATAGTAGTAACCCAGGGCAACGGCCACCAACAGCAGGGTCACCAGCAGGACGATGCTTCTGATGAGAAGAACTTTGAAATCTGGAGGATCTGATCAAACATAAGCACAGTCATCACACAACACCCAACAGCTCCCACTGAAGCCAGACTGTCAGAGACCCCTACAAATAAAGTTTGCTGTCAGAGCAGCGATTAGCAGAGTTAACGTCATCATGTAAGGGTTGTTAGAGACGTGACTGCTTTCAGGAATGTTGGTCCATCCATGAACCCATTTCTGTTCTAGGTCCTGGAACATTTATCAAACTAGAATAACAGGATCTGTCTCAGACATCATCTTTAGACTGAAAGCTGATGGAAACAGTCCAGTTTTACAACAGCATCTCATCTCCATCTGTCGCTGCTGTCCACCTTCCATGAAGGTTGCACTTCATCTCCAACAAGCTTATTGTTTGTGGTTCAGTCTGATCTTTGACCAGTTTAAACTTTCACCATCTCAGATTAGAGGAAAAGGACCTGATGGACCCTCGACCCCTCTGCATCTACTGAGTCCAACTCCAGTGTGGTCATATCTTCCATAGTCAGGTAGTAAATAATGAGGACTACGCTGCTTCTCTCTGAATGAGGGGTCTGAACAGACCATCCTTCATGGATCTGACAGGTGGAGAAACGTGAACCTGAAAATGTTCTGTTAGGGTCTGAGGGTGTTGATGGATGTGAATCTGTTCTTCACAGTGAAAAAGTTCAGTTATCATTTAAAGAACCAGATCAGAACACGTATGTGGTGTGTAAACACATAAACTTCTCACAGTTTCTGCTTCTTCTTACCTGAGACAGTCAGAGACAGCAGTCATTTCTTCCTGCTCAGAAAGGGTCAGATGGCCCAATAAAGTGTCCAAGGACTGCAAGGATTCTGAATTTTTCAGCCGACCATACACCAGGGAATCATCCAGACACCGTGCGTCTAGGAGCGCATCAGGATCTGCAAAACCGGACCCAACACCCACCGACAAGGTGGGGCCCACCACCGCTAAATTCTGTTTACAGTGTGCCGGTCCTGCCAGCGGGTGGCGAGAATAATATGGCTTCAATAAATTAACATAACACAGTTGAGTGGCTTTCTTTCGGTTGGGAGTAGAAATAACATAATTCTGATCCGCCACCTTCCTGACAACAGAGAATGGACCTGTAAAGGTCGCCTGGAAGGGAGATCCTGCAACAGGTAACAGCGCTAGAACTTGATCGCCAGGGCTAAATTCCCGATGCATAGCTTTTCAATCATACAGATCTTTCATTTTAGTCTGTGCCGCTGACAACTTCTCTCGGGCTAAAACGCTGGCTAAATAGAGGCGATGCCTAAATCCATTTACATAGTCCAGCAAATTCACGGGCGGATCTGAATCCTCCAGACCCCCCTGCAAAAGACACAAAGGACCACGCACAGTATGCCCAAACACAAAGTCGTTGGAACTAAACCCTGTGCTTTTCTGTACAACCTCCCTGGCACACAGCAAAAGCCATGGCAAACCTTCCTCCCAGTCCAGACCCAGTTCCGTACAATAGGCACATAGAAGGGACTTTAGCATTTGATGAAAACGCTCCAATGCGCCTTGACTCTGCACATGGGATGCTGATGATCGGTGATGTTTAATTTGCAGCTGTTGTAAAACATGTGAGATGAAAAATTGGAGCCCTGATTACTTTGCAGCACAGAAGAAATATCGAAAATGGATATGAACGGTGTCAATGCCTTTACTACTGACTTTGAGGTAATGCTGCGTAAGGGGTAAGCAGCAGGGTAACGTTTAGTCTGGCTCATCACAGTGAACAAATAAATACTGCCAGCCTTTGAATGAGGAAGAGGACCCACGCAATCAACTATTAAATTATCAAACAGCTTCTCAGGTGGCGAAATAGGGGCCAGGGGAGCAGGTTTAATGCTCTGATTCGGTTTCCCCACAAGTTGGCATGTGTGACAGGTGCGAATATAAGCGGAAACATCACGCTTCAAACGAGGCCAAAAAAAAAAATACCGAAGGATATGGACATATGTCTTTCGTACCCCTAAATGACCCACTTGATCATGAGACACCTTCAACACAACGTCACAAAATTTAGCTGGAACCACCACCTGAACTATTGGACTATTTTCCACCCCGTTGTATGGCGTCCATTTCCTAACCAGCAAATCATTCTGGAGAAAGTAACCTTGACGTACAGTTTTCATGTATTCCGCTGCACAGACCAAATCAAAAAGTGCAGTCAGTGACTGATCAGCACGTTGTGCCGCTATCAACTCCTCATGGGAGACAGAAAAAAGGACAAAAGGAACACCATTTATCATCCCATCCACACTAGAATCCTGCGTGGTACAATCAGCCCGACTCTGTGCACGTGTAACTACACATGATTTTGTCACGCCAGAGTTTTCCCCTACACTCTTCTTCATGTCACACTGAAATGGCACATCTGCAGCAATATCAGACAATACACCCTCCCCAGGCCAGACCTTACTGCCGGCCAAATCATTCCCCAGAATCACAGAAACGCCTTCCACAGGCAATTCAGGACACACACCCATACAAACATCCCCCCGCACAAGTTCCGAGTCCAGACACAGTCTATGCACAGGTACAGGCAACACATTCATACCCATACCCATCATCCAAATCGTATCACCAGACAAAGTGTCCAGAGAAAACGGTAAAATGGACCCCAACACAAAAGAATGTAAAGACCTGGTGTCGTGCAATATTCTAACTGGCACACGCTTTGTAACACCACCCAGGGAAACAAATCCATCACTAAGGAAAGGTTTGAAGTATTCATAGTCTTCCTGTATAACTCGGGAATCACTCCCACCACTGGAACAAAACAGGGCGGAATCACCCTAACCACACCTGATATGCGACCACTAGCTCCGGTTCTAGAGCCGAGTAAAGGACACTCGTTTTTCCAATGTCCCAAAGTATGACAGTAATGACAAGGCTTAGAGGGATCAAAAGCAGGGCGGGATGGTACAGTGCCAGTCACCATTGAAGACAACATCCCCTGGCGACGTATAGATGACGTCAGCCTGTCGAAATGAGAATGGGTATCCCCATGACAGCTTTTATGAGTCAAGACATAATCATCAACTAACACAGCCGCCTCCAGAACATCAGAGACTTTGCGTTCATTTACATATGTGGCAATACATTCGGGTAGAGTATCCTTGAATTGCTCCAAGACAATCAAGTCAGACAGATCTTTGTAATTCACCACACCTGCAGCAGAGCACCAGCGAAGAGTTCAGTAAGTCACGTGCAAACTCCAGGTTGGTTTGCTGTTCCCCACGTCTCCCAGAACAAAAACGCTGACGATAAGCCTCGGGGACCAGTTCGAAAGCTTTCATAACAGCAGGCTTCACCTTCTTATACTGCTTACCATCTTCAACACCCGAAGCCGAATACGCCGACTGCGCTTTCCCCATCAAAACGCATTGGAGCAACAAAGTGCGCTCGGTATCCTGCCAACCCCTTAAATCAGCCACCCTCTCGAACAAAGAAAAAAAACATCAACATCCCCTTCATTGAAAACAGGCATCAACCGTAAAGCACTCTTGATGTCAAACTTAAACGGAGGCCCAGACATTAGATCTTCTTGTAAAGAACCATCGGATACAGATTTCCCCTCTTGGACTGAGT
This sequence comes from Arrhamphus sclerolepis, assembly GCA_037176975.1. Lineage (NCBI taxonomy): Eukaryota > Metazoa > Chordata > Actinopteri > Beloniformes > Hemiramphidae > Arrhamphus > Arrhamphus sclerolepis. The sequence continues at coordinate 3,275 of JBAMYA010024075.1, read as the reverse complement.
TTAACCATTGCAGCTCAAAATCAAGTCTCTTGTGCTCTACACCTTGTCTCATTTTCTCACGTTCTGTCTCATATTCTTGCTTTAGTCGCTCTAGCGCAATCTGCTTTATTCTTTCATTCTCTAGTTGTAACAAAAGGAGTTCTTTTTTTCTGCTCAAAAGAGAGACCAGCCATCAGCCCCATAGTCTGAACTGGATCTATACTACCCTCCTTTTCCATAAGATCACCTGTACCCACTCGTTCCGCCAAAACTGATTTAATGATCAAACCTGTTTCTAAAACAGCTTTGATTTCAGCTTTGCGGCCGCTGCCACCCACATCCACTCCATAGTGGTCAGCTAATTCCAACAGCTGATCCTTAGTACACTTATGCAAAAGACTACATGATGGAGACTTAATAAATTCAGAAGCTAAAGCCATGATCTACAGAAAGCCAAGACAACCAGACCAAATTTAAGGAAGTGTTAACCACTCAAAACATGCCAAAATTTACCCGTGGGAGTTTTCTCACTAACTGCCTGAAAAAAAAAACCTAGCTAAAACTCAACCCTAGTCTTCATGTGGCTTCTTCTTATGCACCTTTAACCAGTGGGCATGTAAAGCAACCTGCAAGCAGGCGACCCCACAAAACACCACGGACGTACTCCCGAGAAAGCTGCCAAAAGACAACTGACACTAACCAGTCCCCACAACACTAAAAAAAAAAAAAAAAAAAAAAAGAAAAAAAATTGACAACCTAAAAAAAGGATGTGCCACTACAGCCTAACCAAGAAAACTCCCTCCCAGAGTGGCAACACACACCCTACCCCGGGACACAAAACACCTGCTCAAAGAACCTTACCCACAGGAACTAAATACAGTGCCCCCTCCCCACAATAACCAAATTAACTATATAAACACTGAAGAAAAACAACCTAGTCAGACACAGACTATAAAGCCAAAACACCCCTTTTTACACATACCCGGATACAAGACTGTTCCCGGATGAGCCCCCATTTGTCACGACCCGGCTCATAAGGACGTGACAAAACAAAAGAGCGACACTGTTTTCAAAGATTTTAAGCCCGGGAATGTTTATTAAGCCAATAAGAAACACAATCAAGCACAACCAAGGACAAAACTAAAGTAAAACAGATAAGTACCAAAACAATAGCTAACCTCAGACCAAACTCATTCAAGGAAAACTAAACCAACTACACACAACCAAAATCACTGGGACTGCTTGCTGGGGAAAAAGCATGAGCAGCCCTGGGTGTAAGGAGCAGCCAGGTTTAAATAGTCTGGGAACACTGGCCCAGGTGCTCCCAGTTAGGCCCAACTCCACCCACTTCACCTGAGGAATAAAGAAACAATCAGGATAAGGGTCATCAATCATCACACCCCCCACCAAAAAGAAAAGGTCCCAAAGGGGACCCCACAAAACACAAATATACTGTGTCGACAAACCTCAAAATACCAGGTCAGTCTTACCACCCTCCGCGTTCCAGCAACTGGATCCCGGGAAACAAACTCAGCAATCTGGAAGGAGCCACACATACAACCTGACCTGGCTGACAAAACAAAACACATTAGATGACCGGGGCACGAGATAAAGCATCTGCAACGGTGTTTCGGTGCCCTTAATGGGCCTTATATACAGAACGTAAGCCTGTAACAGAAGAGACCAACGCATAAGCCTCTGGTTCGGACATTTTAAAGAGTTCAAAAAGGTCAAAGGGTTGTGATCAGTATACACGACGATTGGCCTACTTCCTGACCCTATATAAACCTCAAAATACTGTAAGGCCCAAATTAAGGCCTCCTTTTCAATCACTGAATAGTTTAACTGGTAGGAACTGAACTTCCTGGAAAAATAGCAAACAGGCATCTCAATGCCGTTCTCATCCTCCTGGAGTAAAACTGCACCGGCCCCCACCATACTGGTATCCACCTGTAGTTTAAAAAGGTTCACCCAAACAAAGAGCAGCCAACACAGGTCCTGAACCCAACATTGTTTTGACATGATCAAATGCTTTCTGCACTCTGGTGTCCACACAAACTTTACTCTTAAGCAAATTAGTCAGTGGTGCAACAACAGTGGAAAAATCCTTACAAAAACTGCGGTAAAAGCCCACTAACCCAAGGAACCGCATCAACTCTTTTTTGGTGGTCGGGGGCGCATACTCTTCCATCGCCCGCACCTTCTCACACCCTGGACGCACCTGACCCTGCCCCACCACTTTTCCCAAATATGTCACTGTCGTCTTGGCGAATTCATACTTTGCCAAATTTACTGTAAGCTTCGCATCAGCAAGACATTGACCCGATGTAAATGTTCTTCCCATGTGTTGTTACAAATAACCACGTCATCCAAATAAACTGCACAACCCTTCAGCCCCGAAACCACCATGTTCATCAGGCACTGGAATGTTGCTGGCGCATTCCGGAGTCCAAAGCTCATAACTGTATACTCACAGTCAAGATGGAGTAACAAAAGCAGATATTTCCCGAGCTCAGGTAGAAAGAGGGACCTGCCAGTATCCCTTCAACAAATCAAATTTACTGACAAACTTGGCGGAACCCACCTGATCTACACAATCCTCCATGCATGGCAAAAGAAAGGAGTCGGTCTTAGTGACAGCATTGATCTTGCGATAGTCTGTACAGAAACGTGGCGTTTTGTCAGATTTCTCAAGCAACAAACAGGGAGAAGCCCAACTGGAGGAAGAGGGAACTGAAATGTTATTTTGTAACATGTATTCCACCTCGACCTCCAGCATCTCCCGTTTCTCAGGTGACACCCTATAAAAACGTTGACGGATTGGTGCAGAATCCCCCACATCAATGTCATGAACCAACAAGTTAGTGCGCGATGGCATATCCCCAAACAATGACGGATAACCATTTTTCAAATCAGTCATTTCTTTCCGCTCAGAAAAGCTCAGATGGCCCAATAAAGTGTCCAAGGACTGCAAGGATTCTCAATATCTCAGCCGACCATACACCAGGGAATCATCCAGACACCGTGCGTCTAGGAGCGCATCAGGATCTGCACAACTGGGCCCAACACCCACCGACAAGGCGGGGCCCACCACCGCTGAGTTCTGTTTACAGTGCGCCGGTCCCCACAACGACCAAATGAACTATATAACCACCAAAGAGAAATAACCTGGGGCCTGTACTACGAAGCGGGTTTAACCGGGGATGGGGAGTAACATCCAGAGTAACTTGATCACGTGAGGAGTAACTTCCCGACTAAACCGTACTACGAAAGGTGGATAGGTTTAGATCAAGGTA